>JABUQX010133076.1:0-12500 GCA_015478945.1 Trachelipus rathkii | reverse complement strand
AAAATTTGGATGTGAGCTATATGGTGACGTAATCTCATCGTAGACGAGATTACGTCCCGGTGCGCCCCCCTAAAAACTGAAATGATCATAGAAGACTGAATTTGGAGAAAGAAAGAAAGAAAGCAAGAAGAAAGAGACCTCCCGGAGGGGGGTTCCGTCTGAAAAATCAGAAGAAATGCATGGAATGCAAAACAGAAGAAGAAAGAGGAAGGAAAAAGGAGGAAGGTAGAAGAATGAGGAAGGAGGAGTAGGAGAAGGACAGAGTTGGTAACCTGACACCGAGCGAGCCGATTGCAGGCTGAGTGATAAACATTCGTTTATTAATAACAATATCATTAAAGTGTTCAATGACTGAGTCTCTTCTACATACATGTCGTCAATGCATCGCATCTTGCAAAAGATAACCCGTTTTCTAAATGTTGAAGATAACTAAAACATTTATATTTTCAAATCTCATTTCTTTTTATAAACGTCAACTAATATAATTTTTCCTAAGCTGAAACATGCATATATTGTCTATTTTTACAAATTTGTTTCATTTTTACATTTATACTTTGTGTTCAAATTATTTATTTATTTTTTTTATAATTAAATTTATTTTTTTTTATTTTTTACAGTTTATTTACCATACTTTGTGTTAAATTATTCTAAGTTAATCTTTTATAGTTAATTTTTTTTTTTTTTTTAATTTACTTATTTAAATTATTTTCAACTTTACTTTAAAAATACTTTTATATTTTTTTTTTTATTTTTAATTTTAAATTGTTTTATTTTTTTTTATTAAATTATTTTAAAAAAAAAAAATTTTTAATTTTTTTATTTTATTTTTTTTATTTTTATTTCTTTTTTATATTTAATTTACATTTTAAATTTGTGATTAATTTTTTATTTAATTTCTTTTTATTTTACCTTTTTTTTATTTTTTATTTTTTATTTAAATTTTTTTCTAACTTTATTTTTTTATAACTTTAATTTTTTCATTTTAATTTTTTTATTTTTATTTTTTTTTTAAATTTTTATTATTTTAATTTATTTTTGTTTTATTGCTTTTAAACATTTGTTTAACAAAATTTTTATGTTTTCCATTTTGAGAACGTAAAAAGTTTACGTTTTTTTACATAACTCTAAAGCAGTAAACAGGTAAATCAAACCACCCTCACAACCCCAACCATGATCTATTGATCTATTGATTCAAGTCATATTTTGTTTAACATAGCACAAAAACTTTTATTTATTTTTGTTTTATTTGCTTTAAACATTTTGTTTTTACTAAAATTTATATGCTTTTCATGTTTAAAACGTAAAAATTTACGTTTTTACATACCCTAAAGCAGTAAATCAGTAAATCAAACCACCCTCCAACCCATCCATGATCTATTGATCTATATCTAATGATCATCTGATCTATTGATCTATTGATCTATTGATTTCAAGTCATATTTCAATGTATCATTGGGTAAACATAACAAAAATAATTCTTTTATATACTTGGTCAGCGAAATATGCTATCGTAAGCCACGAAAAAACTGATAACATAGCAAAAGTCCATACTTAACAACGTAAGTAACTAACATAACATACAAAAATGTAACCTATTCACACTTTTTAAGCATATCTTTATCATATCAGTGTTAATTTTACATTAACATGGTAATGTTTAACAAAAATTCATCTATAACCTAACCTAACTATTATACTGAACTAAGAATACAATGCCACACACACAAACCACACACACACACACCACACACACACACACACACACACACACACACACACCACACAACATACGCAGTATAACCCCTGCCTTGCAAGATAACCTTAAATATTTTAGGCTATCCCTTTTGACTCCGCCCCCTTTCAAAAATACAACACGAACAGAAATGATTTATGCTATATCCACGCATAAAGGATGCAATACTTATTACATTATTAGACAAAACTGCGTACGGTTTGGCAAACAAAGCATCATACAGGGCATTTCGCAGGACTGTATACATTTGAGGGCTGAGTTGTATATAAATCGACGAGCTACTCGACGGATCATTCCTGATATTGAAAAATCGACCCTTCCCTTTGATGAGTCATCTATTAAAAACAATATATATAGTATAATATATTATATATATATATATAAATATATATTATATATAGTATAATATTATATATATATATATATATTATATATATATATATACTAAATATATATATATAATATATATATATATATATATCAGCAATTTCATTATATATGTCATATATATGTCAGCAATTGCGAATTGTGAATGCGGATTGCGAATTGCGATTCGATAATTTGAAAATAGCGAAATTGCAGTTAGCGGAATGCCAATATCATTCCCCAATTTAATTCCCAATTCGCAATTTCGCAATTTGCAATCGGAATTGCAGCGAATGTAAATCTATAGTCTCTATGCAACTTGAAAAAAAAAAATGAATTATATATATATATTATAATATAATATATATTAAATATAATAATAATATATATATATAATAACATATATATATATAAATATATATATATATATATATATATATTATATATAATATATATATATATATATATATAGGAGAACATAAGCTTTTTGAGAGCTGGAACAAGCTGAAGGTGAAGAGAACCACCCCACTGCTGTGGACCTGTTCCCCAGCAGCACAGAGAGGCCTGGTGACCCCTTTATCAAGTTTACCATCACCCTGTCCCCTCCTCCGCTGCCGTGGAAATGTCAGCTTGGCTCTATGTTCTCGGGCCCAAAGGTCATCTATGACTAAAGAGAATTAGAACTGGTTCGTGAAGAAAAATATGCATCTCTTGAATTGAAGGGCTGTGCCAAAGCAAGGAAAGGAGAGGAAAGGAGGACAACAAAAATGACAATTAGTAATTAAAAAAAGCATATATATAGATATATAATATATTATAATATATATATATATATATAATATAATATATATATATATAGATATATATATATATATACTATATATATATATATAATAATACTTAAAAGGAAAAGCAATACCAGAGCCCTCCAACATGAAATCTTAACAAAATAACCACAACGTTTCGTAAGTGTACATATTTATACAATACTGAAACATAAATATAATAATAAACATTACAAATATCAGAATCCAAAAAAACGAGTCTTATAAAACAATAAATAAAGAAATCCTTAAAAAATTACAAATTGACAATTTTAAAACAATCAAAATAAAATTTAACTCGTGCCATTTCAAAAAACTGGACTAAATTTAGAAATATAAGACGTCGCCTCCAAATCTCAAATGCGCATCTAAAAATTAACAATAAATATAAAATTTAACTATTATTAGTATTTAAGGGAACTAAAAACAAATGAACAGGACCCACAGTACATAGGCAACAACTACCAGAATGTAAACTGTTATTTCTAATATAACATGAGAAAACTCAGACACCATATCCACTTCTAGAAGCGTGAAATTAAACAATTGCAATTTAAAAGGACCAGAATCACTATTTAAAAAGGTTTTGTGTTATAGATGAATAATGTTTCCAAAATATATAGGGTTGGTTGTGACATTATTTGCCCAGTATGCTTATTATTATAATTAAAGATGGTCAACCGTTGTGGAATATCCCCTGATGGAATAATGGGCTCGTGAATTCAACCAGGTTTGGTACGTGTTGAACAACCCCTGTCATCATCCTCAAAATATAACTGCGCAAAGTGCTACCAAATTAGACAGCATCACAGCTTCACAAGAAGAATTAATAAATTATTTTAAACGAATGACACAGGGGTATCGGTCTTATGGTTGCAAAAATGAAAGATTTTACCGAAGCAAAGAAAACTAAAATAAATTCAACTGTGGGAAAAAGTCTCGCAGAAGGAAGTTAGCTCTTTTCGTTTTGTGAAAATATGTTCCATAAAAAGTAGTTAATATATAACTCAGACATCTACGTACTGGTAAGTCACGACTAGATGTGTAACACAAAACTGAGAAAATCATTATATACTATAAACAATTAATTGAAAATAAACTTCTAAAGAAATCCACCAGAAAATCAAATTCTATATGCATAAGTTGGAACGGAACGTGGAACTAAGATGATAGCCCTTGTATAATAAAGTTTTAATGCTATTGCAGTGTATACCTGCATGTAGGGCTAAAAAAAATTAATCCCTAGACCTGAGAAATCTCTTTCGTAACAACCCCGGTAAAAGACAGGATTGAATTTTTGAATAATAGGTCCAAAAAATGGCAAATACCATCGACCTTCCTCTTCTCTTGAAAGTTATATTATTTAATGGAATTTAGATAATCAAAAAAAGGTAAAACTTTATCTTTGTTTGAAAAAAGTAAAAAAGTATCATCCATAAATCTTCTGTAGTGCACTGGTTTGAAAGAGGGGGGACAATTTTGTAACCAAACTTTTTCAAAATGATTTAAGTATGAATTAGCTAGGGTCGCGCTAAGGGGGGATCCCATGGCCAGGGAATCGGTTTGTTGATATAAGGTATTATTAAAGAAAAAAATGTATTCTGATAGCCAATTAAGTGAAGTCTTAAATTCTATCATATTAAAGCCATTAAAAATAGGATCATTGTCAAAATCATCAAGAGAAACTCTATGCATCTGTTACAGGATATTTGTATATTTAAAGATTCAACACGAAACTTGAGATAAAAAAGCTATTCACACAATATTATAGACCAATTCTTAAAGCTATCAGGAATTTTCACATAAATTCCATTATTGGCAAAAGAGTCAAAAATGAACCAAAAATTTTGCTAACTTTAAACTTATGGTATTAAAAGCCTAAATGGTTCTTAATGGACATTTCTTTATTATTTTAGGGAACCGTATAAATTTCCAGGGGAAACCATGGATATATATCATTAAACACTGTTTTGTTAATTTTATCGGCTTTTAGTAACTTACGCAAAAAACGATTAATCTTTTCTTCTAGGTTGAGAGACAAAATCAAGGGTCCTTATTTAAAATAGGGGTGAACTTAGTGGTGTCTGAAATGACATTAAGCATTTTACCATTATACTCCGTTCTATCCATGAAAACGAACCAAAAGCCTTTGCCAGGATCTACAAATAATTATAGACCGGATCATTCTAAGGATTTAAGAATACTAAAAGCAGCTTTTGAGATCAATTGAAAAAAATTCGTCCTTCAATAATTATAAATTTTCTTACAGCTTATGCGTCTATATCTGCGTACACTTTACGCCAGTTCATTGAGATCGATGAACACAGGGGTGTCCAACAGTACCAAAAACCTGTTTGAATTTCACCAGCCATTCATCCATCAGGATCATTCCCAACATTAGACCAACACCTTTAATATAATAACTCAGCATACTGGCCCAAAGAAGGTTCACCAACCAACCCTACAATTTTGGAAACATATCATCTATAACACTAAACCCCTTTAAATAGTGATCTGGTCCTTTTTAAACTGCAATTTTAACTTCACGTTCTAGAATGATGTGTCCTGAGTTATATCCTGATATTTAATACGAAATAACATCTGGTAAGTTGTTGCCTATGTATCTGTGGGTCCTGTCATTTGTTTTTTTAGTTACCCTTAAATACTAATATAAGTATTAAATTATATTTATTGTATAATTTTTTGATCCGCATTTGAGATTGAGGCGACGTCTTATATTCAAAATTTAGTAGTCCAGTTTTGCAAATGGTACGAGTTAATTTTATTTGAATTATGTCCAAATTGAATTTTTAAGATTATTTATTTATTGTTTAATTAAGACTGTTTTTGTTTCTGATATTTGCTAATGTATATTATTATTATTAGTTCTTCTTCTTCTTCATGGAAATAATTAGAGTTTCCGAAACGTTGTTTTATTTTGATTAAAGATTTTCATGTGGAGGGCTCTGGTAATTCCTGATTAAGTTAAAATTCCCATGTCATAGAAGCAGGATCAACACTATATATATATATATATGTATAATGTATTTTTATATTAATATATATATTATAATATATATATATATAAAATATATATATATATATATATATATAATGGTCAAGAAGGCCGATTGCTTCTTGCACGGTTCTTGTAAATAAGATCGTAATACTGTTGTCTAGGGTAATGATCTCACTCTTTAGTAAGATGAAATCGACTTCCTATAAGTTCTAACAATTCATTCTGAAGAAAGTATTGACAAGGTAAACGAAGTGAGCTTCTGATTGAAAAGATAAAATACACTCCGTTCATAATATTTTTAATAGATATTATTAGCACGAGTGATTAAAAAAGCCCCATACATAACTTTGCATTATATATATAGAACTATACGGTATCCAGATTACCGAATAAAATTACAATATTTTAAATAAAAATAACTAATCCTAAGTTGTATAATTAATTTAGCAGAATTCTCATAGCGATCAAATATGTATGGAGTTCTACATAATATTATTATTGAATAATAATATTAATAATAATAATTGATAAAAAATAATAATCTTTCCATAATTTAGGCGAAAATTTGAGCAGTCTTTTTAAGCGATCGTTGATGATCGAAGCTCCAAATTCCGACCTCCGTTCTCATAAGCGGAACACCCCCCTTCTAAGAAACATTGGCATCGGAAACCAATCGCTTGCACTTCGTATGTCGTTGAACGACCATTGAAGCCAACTATCACTACCATCTTCAATTCATTGAACTGGAGAATAAGCTCACACTACACATCATATTCTGAATTCGTGGGTCTTCTCGGTGACAACGATCGACGCAAGATGAGTTCTCGGCTTCTACGCGTTTGTTAACTGTGGATCATTCTTATTCCACATGACGGTTTCCCATTACCGCGATCCAATTTTAATTCTTCTTTCTCCATGTACTTCTAAACCCTGTTCCATAAATAACTTCGTTTAAATGGGCGTAAAGTGGCGTTGTTGCTTTTAAACGCATTTGAGTTTGTTTCGTCGGACCTTTGTAGATCTGATAGTTCATTCCTCTTAATCTCCAACCCTTGTCTGGATTAAACCCATTTTAAAATGTTGTAAGAGGATTCATTCCTTTCTACAAGCATCTGACTTGATTCATCATGCCTTGAATTTAAGTAAACTACTTTCATGAGTTGGTTTGTCGATTCACCTCTTTTAAGGCGCAGGCGGGCTTTATCGACTCGTCATTGTTACAGATAACATCGTCGTCTCCCTGGATACTCCTGCCACTGGTTAACTCATTTCCATAATCATTGCTAGTAGCATCTTTAAAGTCCACCGCTACCTTTGTTTCAGCGTCAATGACTTCGGGTCCGAGGGTACCTTCGATGTTTCCAATTTTCAAATTACATGCACCATCCAGGCAGAGTGCTTCAACCTCTCCTGTGTGAAATGGTGTCTCAACAAAAATATATGCTTCGCTACTATACTCATTCCTAAATACCTTGGAATGTCTTTCATGACAAGGTTGCGTTTAATAATTCCACCACTGCATCCAGTATCCCTTAAACGTATGACCCTACCGTTTACTTTCTCCATGTGCAAGGGACTTTGGCTGTCATTCTTTCGAATTCTTCGCAGACAGTGAATTACCGTATAATTTACCTTCACCGTATCTTGCCATCATGATTAAATACGTATGTCGTCAACTCTCTCGTTATTAAACAACAGAGGGCAGTAACCTTATCCTGGGATGTGTAACTGTGTCGCAGCAACTTTAATTTCACTGAGGTCCTGACATCTTAAATTCCACTTTTTCGTGATTGTAGTTTCTGCCATATTTTTGTTTGAGATTGCCATCTCCGTTTCGGGATGAAGAACAGGTCTCATGATCATGACCCCTCTCTCCGCAATCTCCGCAGGTCTTAGAATAAAACTGTTGGCTCTCGTCTACTTGGATTCCTTTGCCCTCCCCATTTCAAATTTTTTAAAAAGGGGGGCTGAAATAAGGTATCGCGATCTTCTGCTCGAGGACTCAATTTACTTCTCTCGCCTGGAAAATCGTCAGGCGAGACGCTAATGAATCCAAGTCTGAGAGTCCACTGCCCGAAGAGGAGTTCATCTTCCCGCTGATTTGCCCGGCCCTAGGTTAATTAATAATCGTCCCCCGCTATGATAATAATTGATTAGTAGTTGCTTAGTTAGCAAAGTTATCGATCTTCTACGGAGGAGGTTACTAAACACGACAGGCGCGTCCAGTAAGGGAGTTACTTAAAATAAAATGACCACAAGCCGGCATCCCATTTAGAGGCTGTAGCATAATACTCAAATCTTTGAATAAAGGCATCCATTTCGTCAGTAGCCTCGTTGAATGGTACTAGATTAGGTACATTAGCGTTGAGGTGACCGTTGCAACCGTTGTTTACTACGGGTGGTTGTAATTGCGCTTGAAGTCTGATACGTTCCAGTTCATGACTTCTTATACGCTCGGCTTCTGCCCTAACACATTCGGCTTCTGCTCTAACACGTTCGGCTTCTTCTAATTCCTTTTCACGGAGTATAGCCTTACGTTCATCCTCATCTTTCTTAGCTTGAATCTCTTCTCTCTTAAGGGCAGCTTTACGTTCGTCCTCTTCTTTCTTAGCTTGAATCTCTTCTTTCTTAAGGACAGCTTTGCGTTCGGCTTCTTCGGCGAAAGCACGTTCCCTTTCTTTGATGAACTCTGCAGCTTCCTTGTTCTTAAGGCCAAGATCCTTGGCCATTTGAAATATAGCTTGTAAGTCCATCGTGGAGAATGCAAAGAATCAGGAGGAAAGAAGAACTTTTTCGGACAGGCCAACCAATTTGTCAAGAAGGGCCGATTGCTTCTTGCGGGTTCTTGTAAATAAAGATCTAATACTGTTGTCTAGGGGATTAATGATCTCACTGTTTAGTAAGATAAAGATCTATTCCTTATAAGTTCTAACAATTCAATTCTGAAGAAAGTATTACAAGGTGAACGAAGTGAGCTTCTGATGAAAAGATAAAAGTACTCCTTTATAATATTTTTAATAGATATTATTAGCACGAGTGATTAGGCAAAAAGCCCCATACATAACTTTGCATTATATATATATAACTAGACGGTATCCAGATTACCGAATAAAATTACAATATTTTAAATAAATAACTAATGCTAAGTTTATAATTAATTTTAGCATAGAATTCTCAATAGCTGATCAAAGTTATTGTATGGAGTTCTAACATTAATATTATTATTGAATAATAATATTAATAATAATAAATTGATAAAAAATAATAAATCTTTCCATAATTTAGGCGATAGATATTTGATGCAGTCTTTTTAGCCGATCGTGAGTGATGAAGCTCAAATTCTCGACCTCGGCGTTCTCATAACGTGAATATATATATAATACATTACTATATATAATATATATATAAATATATATATGATATATAATATGATATATAATATAAATATATATATAATATATATGATATATACTATATATATATATATAGTATATATATATTATATATAGATATATATTAAATAAAATACTATATTATATATATATACATACTTTTATATATATATATATAATATATATATATATATAATATATATATATATATATATATAAATATATATAATATATAATATATATATATATAAGATATATATATATATATATAATAATGTATATATATATTATATATATATATATATATATAATAATATATATATATAATATTATATATAATAGATATATATATATATATATATATATAGAGATGGAAATTATAATATATATATATATATATAATATATATATAATAATATAATATATATATTATATATATAATATATACTACTATAATTATATATATATAATTATATATATAATATATATATAGTATATATTTAAACATATTTACTAAAACTGTCAATTGCCTATATATAAAAATGACATAAGATGTTAAAATTAAATAAATATTTATAATTTAAAGTAATTTTATTGAAATTATGTTTTTAACTACCAATAAAGGGTTCAGCGATTTTGCAGACTTTAATGGTGGGACAGATAAGCTGAAATCAGTGCTGGATCGCGGACTGCGTGAGGGGTTGCAGACCGAATCAGAAAAAGTTTACGGAATTGCGTAAATTTCGATAGCGGACTGGCAAGCAGAGAAAGTTGCGAAATTTTGGAATTGCGGTTAGCGGATTTCAAACAGAAAAAGTTGAAGAAGTGCGACTGTGGAATTCCAACCAAAGTTACGAATTGCGAATGCGACTAAACAAAAAAAAGTGCGGTGCCACCTCTCATATATAATATACTATATATAATATATATATATATTATATATATAATATCTATATAATAGTCATATAATATATATATATATATATCATATATAATTATATATATATATATATATTATATATATAATATATACTGTACATATATATATATAAATATTATATATATATAATATATATAAATATAATATATATATATTATATTATATATAATATATATAACTTATATATATATAATATATAATAATTTATAATAATATATATATATATATAATATATATAGTATTACTATAAATATATATATATATATACATATATATATATACTTAAATTCAATAATAAATAATATATAAATATAAAAAATATATATAATATATATAAGTAAATATATATATATATAATATTATATAATATATATAATATATATATCATATTATATAATATAAATATATTAATATAATATATATATATATATAATATATAATAAAATATAATAATATAGATAATATAATCTCTAAACCATTCGGCGAGCTTTTTACCGTCAACTAAAATACATAACCAAACTTAGGGCCTCAGCACATCCTAAAGGGCGACAGTACGTAACCTCATCCAAAGCAGATTACGTCATAGGAGAGGATACCAAATCAGAGGGATTCGATGCTCTAGCTGCCGTGCTTGCGACATAAAACGGTTGATATGGGTCGCGAAATGTGTCTCCTATATACATATATATATATATATATATATTATAATATATATAATATAATTATAATAAATATATATATATATATATAATAATATATATAATATATACAATATATATATAATATATATATAGTATATATATATATATAATATATATATATATATATATATATATTTACTAATATATATTATAATATATATATTAATATATATATATATATATATAATTAAATATATATGATATATAACTTTAATACCTAAAGCAATTTTCCAAAAAAATCCGTTTTAGTTTATCTAAGAGAGTTGCCTTTGGGAAGTTATACAAAGATGAAATTGAAATGTAAAGGTAAGAAATATGAAAAGAAAGAAAGAGAAGAAAGATAATTATTGCCTGAATTTAGCAAAAGTTAATAGATTCATCACAAGAAAAGATAAATGTTTAGAATGGTTTCTGCCAGAACTAGGATTATGAGAAGCAGTTGAAGAAATTTATCAAATACAAATTAAAATTTAAATTATTTTATAGCATGCAAACGAAATTAATAATTTAATTAAATATAAAAGAGAAAAAATAATTTTTGAACATGACTCTTTTATCATTATATATATATATATATATAATATATATATATAATATAATATATAGAAATGTGAGTATAAATAATATTGAAATTTACATACATATATGTTTTCAGTCAGTTAATTTACATGATAAACAGAGTTGGATAATATATAATAGATAATAATAAATAGAAAACTACTATATTCTATAATTTATTTCAATAAATATAATATAAATTCAGTAATATATATATAAATATCATATAAATATAAATAATATATACATAATATATATAATATATAGTAATATATATATATTATAATAAATAATATATAATCAGTGACCTCCTCCTTCGTTGCATGTTGTGCATCGTTGCATGTTTGTGCAACGACCACTTTTTTTTCTATATCAACGATATTTGTTTTTTAATTATTTGTCAAAAAATTTCAATATATACATATAGATATAAATATATATATCATATATTATATATATATAATAATAATATAATATATATTATATATATAAATATATATATTATATCTATAAGTATATATAGATTCTGGCCAAGACTAGGATATGTAAAGCCAGTGAAAAATTATCAAATACAAATTAAAATTTAAAATTTTATAATATAAAAAAAAATTAATAATTAATTAATAAAAGAGAAAAATAATTTTAACATGACCTTTTATATATAATATAATATATAAGTATAATATATATATTATAATATAATATAATATATAAATATAATTATATATATATAAATAATAATATATAATATATATATAATATAATATATCTCATATTATCACTAGAAAAAGATATTAACTATATACAAAAGACTACTAGCAACTTAAACACGATACATAAATCATTCTCATTGACATGACCACCTCTCCCTATCAGTATATAGAGATCAGTGACGCTCCTTCCTTCGTTGCATGTTGGTCAACCGACCACTTCTGAACAACGGAATC
>JABUQX010133075.1:0-21679 GCA_015478945.1 Trachelipus rathkii | reverse complement strand
CACCACGGGAGGAAGTGTGAGTGACTTGAAAACCTCATTCTGGGAAGACGGGCACCGGAATAGACCAAAGGGGCCTGTGACGGGAAACAAGGACAGCAATCCAAAACAGTTGAACATAAACTGATAGAAACATTGCGTCAAAGGGATTGGCATGGAGAGGGAATGATCTTAAGCAATTTTCTTTCAGTGAGAGAGTACGGTGGAATGAAAAAGACGGAATATTTATACTGAAAAAATGAGGGAGGAAAGATGAAGGTTGAAGGCTAATGCCATGCGACAAAGCTTAATGCGACGAATGCACAATCAACGGACACCCACATCGCACAACAAATGCACGTGTTAGGGACAGAGACGGAGTAATCATCAAAGACCATTGAGCATTGGATGTTCTCCTTTTTGTCGCGGCGCTTCCCCCGCACATTCTTGTTAGTGAATGACATGGCACAGGTTTATATATTAAAGAGCATAACACATACAATGAAGAATCAAATTTACCCCTTCCTTATATATATATACTATATATATATACTTATATATATATGATTAATAATATATATTATAATACTATATATAATATATATATGATATAGATAATATATAGATATGCCAAAAAAATAAGCATATAATAGGAAGGTAAAGAAGTAACTGCCTTCTCCGGGGATTGAACCACCGCCATAAATGCGATTGAGGATATTTTTTCTTAATTAATGTAAAATAGTGTTTTCTCTTAAAACTTTGGATCAAAGGAACTCTGCTTCAAATGAATCCGAAAACATCACTGCAGGGCGACATCAGCCAGGTGTCCAGCTTGTCCTATTCCTCGTTCTTAAGATTGGACAAGTGTTGAAAGTATTGCATTAATCAATCGCATGTATATAAATGTGTAACGAAAGAACACTATACATAGGAAGGTAAAGAATTAACTGCCTTCCCGGATTGAACCACCGCCATGTGCAGATGAGGATGTCAATATTACCCGGTGCGTTACGACTCAGCTATCCTCCAAGCCAAAAACTTGGATTTTCAAGAACAGTTATAAAGCAACGCGAGCTTACTTTCTCAACGGCGGACATCACCATTGTGTCCAGCCTGTTCCTATCCCTCGTTCGTTTATATTGTAGATGTTAACTATTGCATAATAATCGCAATTATATCAAGATGTTAAAGAAAGAACATGTAATAGGAAGGTGAGAAGGTAAAGAAATTAACTGCCTTCTCCGGGATTGAACCCACGCCAAGTTGCGACTGAGGGAACAATATACTCGGCTGCGTTTACGGACTGACCTTATCCTCCAACGAAAACAAAAATTGGATTTCAAGAACAGTCTATTAAAGCATACAAAAATCACATCCTCTCTAGCGACAATCACCAGGGATGTTCCAGCCTGTCGTATCCCTCGTTCTTTATATTTGATAGATGTTAAATATTGCAAAGTGAATCGCAATGTTATATAAGATGTTAAAGAACGAACATATAATAGGAAGGGTAAAGAAATTAACTGCCTTCTCCAGGAATTGAACCACCGCCATGTTGCGACTGAGCGACAACTCATACTCGGTGCGTTACGAACTTATGCAATATTTTTAACACTCGTACAGATATAAAGACACGACAGGATAGGACAGGGCTGGACACTGGTGAGTGTCGCCTTTAAGGCGAGTCTCGGTTGCTTTAGTAAACTAGTTCCTTGAATCCAAAGCTTTTCTGGCCTTGGGAGGATAGTTCAGTGTAGACGCACCGATAATATTGTGCCTCAGTTCGCAAACATGGCGCTGTGGTTTTCAATCCCGGAGAAGGCAGTTAATCTCTTTTACCCGCCTTCCGTATTTATTACTGGTTCTCTTCCCACTTTAACAATCTTATATAATTGCGTATTATGGCTAAATCATTTAACATCATACAATATAAAGAGACGAGGAGACCTGGACAGGTCGGGACACCTGGCAGTGATGTTGCCTCTTTAAGGGGGCTCTCGGTTGCTTTACAGTAAACTGTTTTTTTGGCATTGGAGGATAGCTCGCTCAGGTCGCAACGCAGCGAGCTATATTGTCACTCAGTCGCAAACATGGCGGTGGTTCAATCCCGGAAAGACAGAAATTCTTTATTCTTTACCTTCCTATTATATTTCTTTCTATTTAACATTCTCTTAATATTACATTGCGATCTATTATGCAAAAACTTTGAAATCTACAATATAAAGACGAGGGCAGATTAGACAGGCCTGGACACCTCTGCGGGATTGACAGTCGTATTCGCCTCGAAGGGAGCCTCCGGTCATGCGGCTATTCTATACCCTGGTTCTCACCGAATGCCAGTTTTCTTGCTTGGATACTGATACTACTCGAAGGAGCATATGACCTTCGTACTTGTGAGTTATATTCGCTCGAAATAATGTTGCCACGTAATTCCGCAATATCATCTTATCCAGTGTGTTTGGGATACCTTCGATATTGTTTTCCAGACATCCGAAACTGTACACTTTGCAATCGTAATTAGTCTCGAAAGCGGAAAATGAATATTGGGTTACGAACTTTATCTAAGACAACAGAGGACTAGGAAGACGTACGAAACGGAAATGAGTAAAAGATTAAAGGGATCTCCAATACAATGCTAAGTTTAAGAATAAATTATTACTCTTGAAACCTAATATAAAAATACAAATAATCTGGGACAGCTGAGATCAAATAAAACAAATGGAATATAGTAAATTTTAAGAAATTAAATAGTAATGAACGATCTTCTGTTTCGTCACGTTGAAATTCTTGCTTTGTACGGCTAACGACAGTATCAGCTCTTCAACACACTACTCAAAAAAAGTACTATGGAGATATTATTTGAAAAGAAAATGTATTACTCCGTTAACACCAATTTTTCAGAATTAATAACCTCTATCAAACAATCATCAACGTTAGCTTTCTCCACCGACGAATGGTCAGATACTAAATCAGCAGTTTTTTTGTATTCTCTGAGTAGTAATTCCGTTGCCAATGTATTTCAAAAGCAAATTTTGTGTCGTGCTCTCGAACTCTCACTGAACGTCATACTGGTGAATATTGCGGTGGCGTGACATTTAAACGGAAGTTGGAGCGAATGGAACGCTGTCCAGATGATGTTCATGTGTGTCATGGCCGAATGACTGGTTGTCCCAATATAAAAGAAAATTTGTTTCTTTCTTGAGTATGAAAAACACAAACTCCGTCAGCCACTAACATTAGAAATGTTGTGACATCTCAAATCAACAGTCAGCAAAGTTCTCCCAACTCTAAAAATATAGGTCAATTGAGTCACAATTTAATCATATGGCAATTTTAGTAAAAAAAATATAAATACATGGCCAGAATTAAAGTTCGCTAATTTTCAGTAATACATGACGTTGCTCTGCAAATTATGTTAAGGTTGCAAGAACGTAATGAATCTCTCTGCCAGTACGGTACTAGCTCTGATGATAAAATATAAATATTTCCTTCCCACCCAATGCCAATCTATTCTAACCAATTGTATCATTGTACGTATAATCAGCGAGGTGTGTGAAAGATATCATTGTATGTATACGATGCGCTCCTTGCGACGACGACTTGTTGTGTCATTCTCTCGTAATAATCCTGAAGAGAGTAATTAATATCACTCCAAACAATGACAGTCAAGGAATATAAAATATGAGAGATGTATTAATACATGAGATCTTTTTCCTGCTTCTTAAAATTTCTGGTTTGGGTTACAGATTGTTATTGTACAATTAATGAGGAGAAAATTAACAATCGTAAATGGAAAACATTTGTTTACTAATCACTTTATGTATTTCTGATAAACATTGGAACATGAATATCAGACGTGCTAACGGTGTTTGCACAACGTAAGTAATCCTACATCGTTAGTTTCTCTGCTTCATAAAAAAAAAAAAACGAAAAAAGACTTTTTGTAAAGCCTGCCTTGTCGCTACTCTCTTATTGTTCCCTGATGAATGATGGTGCTGAATAATGCTTAGCTGAAGAGGCATATATATAATATATAGTAGGTACGTGTATATATCAGTATATATAACATATTTATATACTATTGAGGGCGTCGTATATAGTATATATATATTAATAGTATATATATAAATATATATATAGTATATAGATATATATATATTCGTATAGTGGTAGTATGTATGTGTATATATATAGTAGTATAGGGTAGTAGTATATATATATAATATATAGTATATATATATGAGTATATATATATATATATTATTATATATATATATTATAATATAATATATAGTTATAGTATAATATATATGATAAATAATATATATATATCATTACTTTATATATTATAATATATATTTATTATATAATATAGTTTATTATTAGATCTTAAACAAAGAACATAAGTGGGAGGTAAGAATATACCAGCCTTCTCCCGGGAATTAGAACCACCGGTCGTTTTGGCGACTGAGACAATATGACTCGAATGGGATACCAGCTGGGCCTTATCTCCCAACCCATCAAAAGTTGGGTTCAAGAACAGTTTAAAGCAATCGAGCCCCTTTCAAGGCGACATAACCAGGTGTCCAGCCTGTTCTCTCCTCGTTCTTAATATTGTCGGTGTTAAATAATTGCATAATCGGCAAATATTCATTCTTTAGATCTAAACACGAAAGAACATGAGTGGGAAGGTAAAGGAATTACTGCGTCTCCGGGATTGAAACCGGCTTGTTTGCGACTGGGAAATATATCGATGCTTTAGCCAAATGAGCTATCCACTAACCCTAAAGTTGGGGTTTCAAGAACAGTCTTAAAAGGCAGTCGTAAACCCTCCTTCAAGGCGACATCAAACCGCCAGGTATCGTCAGCCTGTGTCCTTCCTCGTTCTTAATAATTTTGTAAGGTGTTAAAGTATCTTGCATAATCGCAATTTATTATTTAGATCTTTAAACAGTGAATATATATATATATATTTAGCATATATAGTATATATATTATATATATATATTAGGTATTTGATATTGATATATATATAGTATATATTTATATAGTAATATATATATAATATATAATATACTTTATGTTATATTATATATATAATGTAGTATATATTTATATATATTATATAATATATATAGTGATGCAGGTTAACATCCGACGCATCGCACATTATTAAAGGATCGCATCCGCATCCGCATGCCGCGCTTTGCCCTGGCGGATGTTGGCTGGTATGTTTATTTCGAGATTTGATATAAGAATTTTTATAATAAAAATAACTTAAAGAATGAATACTGAATAATGGAAAGTGAAAAATGGTTGTGAAGGTCAAGTTTTCAAACAACGGCTTGATATTACATATCTTAAAACTGTTTATCAAAAGACATTCCAACTCGCTGGAGTAGTACACTTCATATGATGGAAAGAATAATATTGCGCTCTAAAACCTCTTGCTTCGTACTCAGTTTCGTATTTCCAAAAGTTAAACATTCTTACTAAATGGTTGGAAATGACATATATCACAGACTGCATTAAGCTATTGAAACCATTTGAAGAAATTAATAAAAAAAAAATCAGTGCCTCTCCAGCTTCTGTCTCCGATGTAATACCATTAATCTCAAACGCTAAGGAAGACATTTATTGAACCATCTTCAAGATGAAAATGAATGACGGCTTTAAAATAAGGATGAATGAAAGAGTGTAATTAAACTAGAGCTAGGAAAAACGCTTTTTTGAGTTGCTGTGGAAATTAATGAGCTTTTAAATATTGCAATTTACTTAAGATCTCAAATTATGAAAAGCAAGTTTTTTTTGTAACAAATATTAAAACAAGCTAAATCGTCCACTTTGTGTTGCAAGTTGGAAAACTTCAATCCCGACTAGTTTATTAATTCCACACCCATTAAAAGGAAAAAAACGAAACTTACAGAACCAAATTCAATCCGAGCAAGTAAATCAATAACAGAATTTCACTGGAAAGATTTTACAGTCCATTTAGGTGATAAAGAAAACACACGCAATTGGTAAAAGATGTAGTGTAAATGATTGAAAACTAACACTAGAAAAAACGACTAGATACAAATGATGATCCTATCAGTTGGTGGAAATATAAGAAGCAAAATGTTTATCCACGATTGGTAAACTTGTACACGAAATTCTCAGGCTGTCCTTGGCAATTTAATGGCTTCCAGAGTGAGAGAGTATTTGCAATGCTGACTGCAGGGCTGTGCGGAGCGGCACATTGGGCTGCGGAGCCGGTAAATTATTTGCCGGCTCCGGCTCCGTCATTTTAAAAATATACCGCTTCGGTTTCTATTTCACATCCGGATTTTTCAAAATTACACGCGGCTCCGATTGCCAGCATTTTAAAAAAGTTGTTCGGCTCCGACTCCGGCTCCGAGTCCGCATTTTAAGATTGTTCGGCTCCGGCTCCGACTGGCCGGCCCGGACCTTGTTGCCAGATAAGCCTGAATTTTTGGGATACCATACATTTATGAAAAATTTGGCAAATATGAAATCATTTTCCTCTGTCACCAAAATTTTTATGGCCTTGAATGAAAATCTGAATGTTGGTTTTTACATCTTATGTAAACCTTGAGAATCTAAAAAGCTTAGGAAAATATTGTTAATAGTAAATAAGAATTTTAAGAAATAAGAAATAAGAATGAATTCACTTCCTTCCTAAATTGTTAATACAATTCCTCTTCGACGATGAAAACTGCCTGAACATATTACGTATAATAAATTTAGCTAAAAAGTTTTTTTATTTTTTTTAAACAAACTGAAAAATTATTATTTTTAGTTTCAAATTTTTGTTCGCAAACTTTTCCTCTTTGAAATATGAGCTCCCTGAACGTATGTAATTTAATTTTATTAAAATTTTTTTAATTAAAAAAAAAATATATTATATATTCGATCGTTTCTTCCCTAAATTTTAAAACATACATATTTCTTGTGTGTAACTGTGCCTTTCGCGATATGCAGTACCATAAATTTAAGTTCAACAATTTCTAAAAAACTTCTTCAAATAAATGCCCTCCTTCAGCGATCTCCTAAAATCCAATTTTATTACTTTTAAAGCAGAAAATAAGATCTCAATATTCACTGACTAGGAGAGAAAGCTGTATTTGTGTAAGCCGCATTTTGAAAAATTTTAGGATAGTAGGGAAATCCTCTTTAATTAACTGTTAATTTTGATTTCCCGGGTTGGATTTTTATTCTTACATCTAATGCCTGGTGGAATTGCTCAATTGTATATTTCTAGAGGATTTCAAGGTGTAAAGGTCTTTTACTGGAAACTTGTTTTTGTTTCAGGTCGCTTTTTCTGCATATGCTCCATCATTGGGTCGAAAGGTGTTACCTCTTTCATACTGGACAAGATATCCACAAGGGAGGATTCCTGAGACTGCTGAAACTCCGACCCAGATTTCTCGATTGTATTATTCATCTAAGTCCTAGTTCACAAAAACATTCCTAGCTTTTAATATCAGATCTTCGGTTCTGAGGAAGAAACTGAACTGTGGACCCAACAAAGATGGGCGACAAAAATATTTTGTTTTCAAGTTAACATTCTTTCCTCTTTATTTCATTCATGTGTAATTTGATAAAATCCAATTCTCTATAAAAAAAAAAAAAAAAAAAAAATTCTGCAGTCAAAGACTTCTGATTGCATATTTTTTGAGGAGTGTTTCGATTTGTTCCAACTAACTATGTCGGAGAGAGAAAGTTCCGGAGTACCGGGCAAGCAGTCAATCAATGATGGGCTCTTTTAGTGCAGAAAGCCTTTCGAGCAATAACACATGTACTTCTCCATCTTTTCTCTTGATCTAAGATTGAACACTTTTCCGGCTAACGCTTTAGACCTTTCCATATAATATTGGGATTCGCGTTGCTTTTTGCTGTTTGTTTTCGCCTTTCTTATTAAGATTAAAGCATGAGTATTGCGGAGGACAATCACAGATCTGCTAACAGTAAGTAATGAAGCTCCACACCTCATGGTGTGAAAGGTAAATGTCATCGGAAACAGTAGTTTTATCCGGTTTTATCAAGTTTCATTCCCTGAAAACAAAACTATTTCTTCTTCGTTTTGACATTCAATAAAATACAATATCACTAGTTTAGCCAGCTTCCTGCAGTTCCTCATTCTCGAAATTGTCCTTAATTAATTGTGCTCAATCGTACTCGATCATGGTTTTGATGCGCTATCGTAACTACGCTAATAACTTGCCTCTTATTATTTCGAATTATCTTTTAAAACGTCAATACCAAGTTCTCGGATATTTTAGCTGAAATGTTGAGATTTGTATCTCTTAACTGGCTGAACGTATTGAATTATATTTGTTTTTATCTACGTCCACATATCTAATATTAATAGCAAAAAATAATTTAGCTTTGCCTTGTGCAAGCATTCCATTTTTAAATGCAAGAACGAGTCCTCTTTAAGCAATTTTTAAGTTTATGTTTTTTTGCTGTAACCGCCTCCTTCAGGGAACTGTTTTTCGAATAATTTTTCCGGTCTAAAGGACTTCCAGTTTCGAAGGTCATAAGGTCCGCGACATAGTGGCTTTACATCCAACTCCGTCAATTATTCCTAATCAAATTTTCATTTAACATAGACAGAAACAAGTTTTTAACAAATGAAAGAAGTATCTATCCACTTTAGTGTGAGTTTTTCAAAAAAATAAAGGTCATCTGAACAGCTTTTATCTTCAACTTCTTTTTTAACTATTCCCGCAATGTTTGGATGAAGAGCTTTTTAAAATGTCGACATTAGATTTAAAGGAATCCAGTAGAAAGTATTGTGGCCTCCATGAGTTACTGGTGGTTTGGTAAACTCTTTAAATCATGATCGAACTGACTGTTCCCATTAACTGTGCTAACTATTTCATAATTTACAAGTGTAAGTACTTTTATCTTCAGAGAGAATAAAATATTCAAGTACATGAGGTGTTTCGATTTTGGTTTAGTTGACATGATTTTCCTCACAGCACTTCACACTCCCACTTAATTAATTAAAAGTTACCCTATAGAAAGTATAGAACTTTTTAGTTTGGGAACATAAATAAAACATAAGCATCACTTCTGAAAAAGATATATATATATATATATATATATATATATATATATATATATTATATATATATATATATATATATATTATATATAGTAGTATTGTGATAAGGTATGTAGTGTATAACGTTTGATTGTTTGGCATCTCCTTCCTTCCCCAAGGAAGGGACGCCTAAATGAGAGTCTGTATATAGAATGATTGGGGGTATACATGTATCTGCTTAAATGCAGAAAAAAACCGTGGTTAACTTCAATTGGTCCCAAACGTATAGAACTATCTAAAGGATTGAGGTGATTCTCTCATTAATACAATATATATATCTATATAGCTAGAATATATATATCATGTATGAGTAGAATAATAGTATTATGTATTAGGGTATAGTATATAATATCTATAGTACTAGATATAGTAGATATAATAGATATATATATATGGTTAATAGAAACCTGTAGTGATAAAATAAATAATTACTCATAATTTTCGTACGTTGCGGAGCCGGAGTAGCCACGGTCTTTTTTTGCGGCTCCGACTGCCGGCTCCGGCTCCAAGTCCCTCGAAAATTTCGCCTCCGACTTCCGGCTCCGGCTCCAGGCACCCCAACGATTTCGCTCCGACTCCGAGCTCCGCCTCCAGCCCATCAAAAAAATATGTTCGCGCTGCTCCGGCTCCGGCTCCGGCTCACTCCAAAACCTTGGCGGTCCAGTCGCCTCACGGATGCCACGGCCCGGCTCCACGGCTCCGTGCTCCTCGCTCGGCCCGGCTACCGCAGCCTGGCTGAGCTAATATAAGGGTGCATTAAGAACGAAAAAACAGGCTGTCAGTCAGAAAAGTGTCAAAAAAATAATGTTTCTCAGCCACTATATTTGAATTTCAATATTGGTAAAAAGTATATAATCATTGTAAAACTTTTTCATTAAGGGCGGAGGTTGGGGAAAGAGGTTGGTGGGGGGTGCATTTAAGTTGGATCCGCACCGTGCGCCGAAGTACCCTGTAGACAACCGAATTATGTAAATAGATTGTTAGGCTAAAACTCGATATCATCGATATATATATAGTATATATATATATATATATACTACATATATATATATATAAGTATATATTTATATAGTATATTAAAAATTATATATATATGATATATTATATATATAGTCATAGAGTATATAATTGTATATATATATATGTAGTATATATAGTATATATAATAATATATATATAGGCCTATATATATAATATATGATATGCCTCTGATAACTATAGTGAGTATATATATATATATATTTTAATATAATATGCATTATATATAGTATATATATATATATATATTATATATATATATATATATATATATATATATATATATATAATATATAATGGTGAATTCAAAATTTATGATAAAATTTTGGTAACTGATAAGAGATGCAAAAAATAAAGGTAAAAGTTCCTATAAAGGTAATGACGTAATTTGCTTAGTTTTCCGTCTGGCTGTCCGTACATGTTTTTTTACTTAAATATTTTGTGGCACTCATGATACCAAGTAGGTTACAAACCCTATATTTTGGATGAGTACTGTTGTGTGTATTTCTGCTAATTACGACAACGAATATAAATTTACTATAAATTTTAAAAAATACGGCCGTTAAAAGTATTTGAGACGACATTCCGTGAAAGCGGATGACACTTAGGTTAAAATGATAAGGAACCGAAAAAAACGCCTATTTGTCTGTACGGCAGAATAAAGTGGTTATAACGATTTAAGTAAATTATTGACTATATAATAAGGGAGAATGTAAATTAAGTAATTGGAATACACTCTCATTTAAGATAATAAAACTGCTTGCGACCAACAGCTACTGCCTTCCATTAAAGACCAGACGATTTCAAGCCAATTGTTTAACCCAAAACAACCAATTACTGTATACAATAAATGCACTGTCTGTTTGAGTTACGCATTACAATGTAACTAATTGACAGTTGCGTGTTTCTTTCGTTATTAAATATAGATCGGTAATAACCCGTGTCTCATACCTCACTGCGAACTAGCTGGACGATCCATTTAACTGAGTATGGGAATGGCCACGCGCGGTCTGCAAAGGTTCTAGCAGCAAGACGTTTGTAACGAAGAAGGCAAAAATAATAATGCCGACCAACCGACATGTTGTCGAAGCGCAAGATTTTTTGCCAACTAATTCTCAAAAGCGTGCTGTCTGAAACAGGGTATTGGCGAGTCCAGAAATGCACACGCACTAAATGGCTGGCTAGAACCCCGAGATTCTATAAGGACTGTTGATATAGAAGAATTGTTCTTAATGAAGGATTGTGCTGAGGCATAGCCTGTAAAAGAGCACTTAGACGAATTGTTCAACTACAGTTTAATGTCGAACACAAATCTATGTTATCTTGGAGGTTATTACACGAGCAACAGTTACACCCGAGTAGCCTACAGTCCTATCGGTGCAATACTCTATGCCGACGTGAGCTTATGCTCCTCGTGTTTATTATTTTGTCAATGGTTTTTGAACAAATGATTGACCCAAACTTTTTAACGAACGTTTTTAACTTTGATCCAAACTTTTTAACAAGAACAGCTATCGTTAACGGTCATCGTGAACGTTCATAACGAACACATTTGGGCAGACGCGAATCCTCATGCCATTAAACAGAATCGTTCACAACATCAGTTTTCAATAAACATTTGGGCAGGTATTTTACATGATCATGTACCTATGTTCGAGCTTATTCCCAGGCTTAATGGCATAATCTACTTAAACTTTTTGAAATATGAGCTCCGTACCTTGTTTGATGATGTACCTCTTCAGTTGCGGCAAAACATGTGGTTAATGCATGATGGGGCTCCTGTACACTTTAGTGCTGCAGTTCGTGAACACCTGAATGAGACTTTTACCAATCAATGGTCAGGTGCCCGTTCCGTGGCCAAGAAGGTCACCAGACCTAAATCCTTTGGATTATTACATTTGGGGACATTTAAAGACCGCTTAGTATACTCTTCTCCAATCGACACCGTTGAAGACCTACGATTAAGGATTATGATCGGAATTGAAAACAATTAAATCAGACTCCGGAATATTTGAACGGTCCGACAATCGATGAGAAAGACGCACTGGATGCGTAAATTGGAGAACAACGGAGCCGTCATGTTTCAACATTACTTTAGTCTTTGATATCATTTGTAGGGGTGCTTTAGAAACAGTATGTTGATGTTGTACAATATTAAACCTATCTAACAATAATATGTTTATTTTCACCTTCCTATTCCGAATGGAGCTATTCGTTCCTCAGTAGCTTTTAAACGGGTCCACTATTTTTAAATTAGAGGTTTTGTAACTTACTTGGTTTCGTAGATACAAAGATATATAGTAAAAAAAACCCATACAGACAGCCAGACGGAAAAACTAAGCGCATTACGTCATACCTTTATAGGAACTTTTACCTTTTATTTTTGCATTTCTTATTAGTTACATAAAATTTTTAATCATAATTTTATCATATATTTCATATATCATATATATCAATATAATATATATATATATATATATTATATATATATATATATATATATATATATATATATATATATATATATATATATATGATTATATTATATATATATATATATATATATATAATACTAATATATAATATATATATATAATATATATATAGTATATATATACTATATTATTATTATTTCAAAGAAATTATTTCTTCTTTTCAATTTTCTTTATTTTATCCGAATTTGTGTGGGAGAACTGGTGCGGTGCCCAGGTGCGATCAAAGGCCCGCACCTTCGCACCGCACCGCACCGCACCACAGAATTTTTCCTCAGTGCTCCGCACCGTCACCGCACTTTTATGTTTTTCTTGCGCCACGCAACACTCAGGTCGATGAAATTTGTTGATGCGCAACGCACCGCACCACACCAACATGAGGACACCATCACCGCAACCGCACGCGCATACGCACCGCATTCGGTGCGTCGGCCAAACCCTAATATATATAATATATCCTATATATATAATATATATATATATATATATATATATATAAATATATATATATATATATATATATTATATATATATATTATATATATTTATATATATATTATATATATATTATTATATATATATATATATATATAAATATATATATATATATAAATATATATTATATATATATATATATATATATATATATATATATATATAATATATATTATATTTATATATATTATATATATATATATATATATATATATATATATATATATATTTATTATATATTTATATATATATATATATATAATATATATATATATATATTTATATATATATAAGAGAAGAAGAGAGAGAGGAGAGAGGGAGAGAGACGAGAGAGATAGAGAGAGAGGAGAAGAGAGGGAGAGAGAGTAGAGACGAAGAGGAGAGAGCCGAAGAGAGAGAGAGAGTTGAGAGAGAAGAGAGAGGAGATAGAGAGAGAGAGAGCAGAGAGAGAGAGAGCGAGAGGAGAGAGAAGGAGAGAGAGAGAGAGAGAGAG
This sequence comes from Trachelipus rathkii, assembly GCA_015478945.1. Taxonomy (NCBI): domain Eukaryota; kingdom Metazoa; phylum Arthropoda; class Malacostraca; order Isopoda; family Trachelipodidae; genus Trachelipus; species Trachelipus rathkii. Next base: position 8,076 of record JABUQX010133075.1, on the reverse strand, counting down.
AGAGAGAGAGAGGAGAGAGAGAGAGAGAGAGAGAGAGTGAGAGAGAGAGAGAGAGAGAGAGCAGAGAGAGAGAGAGAGAGAGAGAGAGAGAGAGAGAGAGAGAGAGAGAGAGAGAGAGAGAGAGAGAGAGAGAGAGAGAGAGAGGAGTTACCTATATGTCTTTCACTAATCATTTACTAGCTTATAAAAATCCTTGTAATAATTTTTTTATTAATGTTACAAGGTTTATTTAAATTAAAGGAATACAAAAAATTGAGGAAAAATATTCTGGAAAATGAGGAAAAATATTTGAGGAATCTAACCAAGTGTTGGAACAAGCTTTTTGTTGACTACTTCGGAATAGAAAGTGCTTGGAACATTTTGAACGCTGTATTCAGTTCTTGTTTGATATCGCACCTGTTGGTCATAAACTGTTGTATAAACTACTCTTGTCGAATATTGAACGCTAGTTTGATAAATAGTTTTTGGTTGGCAAGTTTCTCTTGCTGGCGGTAAATACCCTGAAAGGGAGGATTGAAGATCGTAGTTCCCCTGTGGAGCTGCAAGAGCACACCCACAAAGAATGGAAAAAAGCAACAGCCTCATTCTGTGAAAGAATATGAATGAAAATTAGTATTAATATATATATATATAATATATATATTAATATATATAATAACTATATAATATATATATATAGTATATATGTAATATATATATTAATACATATATATATAATATATATATATATTATATATATATATATCTATATAAATATACTATATATATATATATATATATATATATAATATATATATATATATATATATATTTATTAATATATATACTCTTAGTATATATATATAAATGATATTATATATATATAATATGTATATTATATACTAATATATATATATATATAATATCTATATAATATATATATATATCTATATATAGATATATATACTATATATATAGTACATACATACATAGTAACTATCATGTGGACATTTTATAGAAAAGAATTTATGATTTTATTTGTAAAATCTTAATTTCACAATCTATACACATTGTCTCCACAATTAAATTGTAACCTCACTTCAACTCTATATATATATAGTATTATATATATATATTATAATATATATATATATATATATATATATATATATATATATATAATATATATATTATATCATTAAATTCATATATCTATTGATATGTATAATATATATATATATATATATATATATATATAGTATATTATATATATATAATGCCATGCCTGAGGTGAAATTATCATGAAAGGCAAAGAGAAAATTATAAGGACGAAACCAAAAGAACATCTTGCAGACATTTGAAGACATGACCTGATAAACCATCAAATCATTGAAAAGCATTCCGAGAAATGCGCGCCAAAAATTTTCCTCTTTTGTTTTTATTTCTTAAAGGTCAAGCGAAGAGTGTGTTCCTATCATTTACTCATCGCAATATTTGAAATAGAATTGGACATTACCGAGTTTCTAACCGAAATTAATGAAAAGATGTAAATTATATATATATATATATAATATAGCTATAATATATAATATATATAATATATACTACGTATATATATATATTATAATATATATTATATATATAATATAATATATATATATATATTATATATATATAATATATATATATATATATATTACTAATTTATTTATTACTATGGGTCTCCCTTATTGGGGGTCCATGTTATCTCAAGAAACCCAGCGACCTCCATCAGGATGAGCCATATTTCTCTTAGGGAAGAAATCTGATAGTGTTCTGTAGAGTGTGAGTGGGAGTGGGGAGCACCTCAGAAGGAGGAGATCAACTGTTTCAGCCTCTATTAAGAACCTGCGACAGAGTGGTGAGGTAACGTCTTGTAGTCGAAACCTGTGTCTGTACTCCTGGAGATCTGGGTGATGCCCGTATCTCAATCTAGAGAGTGAGATTTGAATCTTTCGTGGGAGTGCATTTTGTGTTGCTGATATTTCAAGAGGGCTGGAGTTTATGAGGTGATTGGCAGGCGGTGTTGTTGAGGTATTGCTGTGTAAAGTGTGTGTGTGAATATGTTTCGAGAGAGATTATTTTTTTGTTTGGGGGAGGGGAGGTAAGATTTTTGAGAGAGAGCAACGAAAGAGGAGTTGGATTTTAAACGATGAATAATGTGATCTCATAGGTAGTTGTGGCATGGGTGGGTTGAATCGAGAGCTTTAGCATAAAATTGCGTTCCTACCCTATCTAAATGGTCCTGAATGGGAATGATTTTTGTTTCGTCGTGTAGATGCTTAATTGTGGTGGTTTTTAAGACAGCCCGTGATAGTTCAAAGGGCAGTATTTTGGATTCTTTGCAATTTGATTCTTTTGTTAGATGAGGTTTGGTGGTACCAGACTGTTGATCCATAGTTGATTGTAGTTCTTGAGAATTGTCTGTATGGAGTTGGTGGGGTGGTTGTTTTATTGCTGAAGCTGTGCTAAGATAGAGTTCGTAGGACATTTAATTTTCTGTTTGCTGTACTTATGGTGTTTAGAATGTGAGATGTAAAGGTAAAGTGGGTGTCAAAGGTTATACCGAGTGTTTTGGGTGTTTTGTTTAAGTTGGCAAATTAAGTAAGGATTTTAACTATGGTAATAAATAGTAAATGATTGGTGTCTGTCTTCGTGATCAAGGTTACGGGATGTTTCTCGGCGAAGCTGACATTCTGTTGGAAGACAACCATGCTTCTAGACGATTTATCTAAGTCTGAGTATGATTTGTAGCTATGGGTAATGAGGGGTCTGATATTGTTATGGTAATATCATCTGCATAGGTTATAAGTTCTGAATTGTGAGATTGGAGGATAGGGATTTCAGCTGTAAATAGGTTAAACAGGAATGGAGACAAAATGACTCCCTGAGGTACCTCGTTTCTTAGTTTTACTGTTTTTGAGATTTGATGTTTGCTGGACACTTGAGCTGTGCTTCCAGATATGAAATTAGATTGCCATTTTTTTGTAATTGTTAGGAAAGGGTGAGCTTAGTATTTTTTGAATGGGTATTTGTCCAGGTACTGTGTCGAAGGCTTTACTAATGTCGATAGCCAGGAGTATTGTTCTATGAGATGGTGTTTTGTTTAATCCGTTTATGATATTTTGTGTGGTATTTGTTAGAGCTGTTGAAGTGGAGTGGGAATTTTTGAAGCCATGTTGGCAATTTGGGAAGTGAAAGAGGGGTTGGATTTTGGTGAGTATGGTCTTCTCCATTAGTTTGCACAAGAAGGAAAGGAGGGATATGGGTCGGTATGACGAAGGAATGAGGATTCTTTTCCTGGTTTTAAATTTGGGTATGATATTGCTTTTTTCCAGTGTGGAGGAATAAGTTAAGTGGCAAGATTTATTAGAGATACTTGTAATGAATGAAACAGCGGTTGGTCCAAAGTGTTAAATGTGAAAGTTAGAAATATGGTCGGGGCAGGAAGCTGGGGATTTTTTTTTAGAGTTTTGATGAGGGAAGTGATTTCTTGTTTATTTGATGGGGGGGGGGATTGATTCCTAATTGTGTTTTTGTTTTTTAGTGTTGCGTAAATATCATTTTGTTATTTGGGTGTGAAGTTTGTTGGAGATTTTGGAGTAGTGTTGTGCGAGAATATTGCAGTGTTGTTTGGGGGAATGCAGAGAGTTATTTTGTCTTCTTAATGCTTCGTTTTGTGGGTGAGGGTTTGTTTTATAGGAATATGTAGATGAAGCGGTTTATTACTTGCCCATGTTCTTGTCTCTTCCTCAGGCTTCCCGCATGTTTCAGTCAGCGGTGTTTAATGTTAATTTTTCTGTTTTAATGGGTGGAGATGAGATTGGAGAATTTGATGTGTTCAAAGAGTTAATTTGGGCAGTCAAATCTGGAGTATAAGTTTTTTGCTGTCGATGGTCATTTCTTTGCTTTTATCAGATTGCAGATTTCAGGAGTTAATGAAGGATTGTAGTGTTTTCTATGACATTTTGGAATGTAAAATTGGAGGGTTTATGTATTACTTTGGTGAGATTATCTATGACTTTATTTAGGGAGTGGGAGTTGTTAATTTCTAATTGAGGTAGGTGGGTTTCCAAGTATTGGGTTAATTTTTGCCAGTTAGCCTTTTTGTAGTTTGTAAAAGCTAACGTTATTTTGAAGCTGATTATTATTTATTCTTGTTGTTGTATATGTGATTATTACTGGGACGTGGTCTGATGGGAAATTTATTTCTGTGTTCCATGTTATGTTGGTGAATAGAGAAGGAGATGAGAAAGCGATGTCTGGGGATGTTTGGATTTGGTTTGCTTGTGGTGGAAATCGGGTGGGGAGGTTGTTGTAATTTAGTATATTTAAGGTATCTAGTTCTCCGAAAATGTGAATTTCTCGATTACCTGTGAGGTTTTCCCTGTAATATAATGGGCGTTGAAGTCGCCTCCTATTATACAATTATTAATTGTATTGATTGAATCTAAGTTGAGTTTGTAGTTGTTCGGACACTTTTGAGATGCGGAATGGAGATGTAAATGTTTAATATGTTGTAGGAAGTATTATTGATGAGGATAGTAAATGATTGGATGTTGAGAATTAGGTAATTTAAAAGATTAGTGGTTTCTGGTGTGGTGTTATGGTAGGATTGGTTATTTTTGATTAGTTTTAATAGGGTATGGTTTTCTGGTTGTGTCTGAATAAATGGAGTCATATCCATAAAATGATGTTCTTGGGGTGTTTCGCGGTGTGCTGGCTTCTTGTATTAGAGCTATGTCAATGTTGTGTTTGTAGAGGAAAGGTAGAATCTCTGAATGTTTGTTTTGAATTTTTATTGATTTGGAGGATTTTTATTGTTCAATTATTATTATTTAAATTGTTTGGTGGTTGTGACGTAGTTGGAGGGGTTACAGATAAAGCAAGTCCATGTGTGGTTTTGATGCGCCAAGGTCCTAAAAGGGGGAACATTTGTTTTTATGGATCCATCTATTGCAGTGGCAACACTTTATAGATGGTTGATTTTTTGATATGTTTGTTACAGATGTGACAGATATACTTTGATGGGCCAGAGTTTAAGTGTATATCGTCTAATTGTTTCAGGACAATAGGAGTGATATGAATTAAATTATTTTTGTTGAGATTCGAAAAGGGGAGAGGTGGGTGGCCTTGGAGGTTTTGACTTGTAGATGATTTGAGCAGGTTTGTGGTATCTCAGTTTTGTTGCAGGAGAAATAGGGTGTGAGTAAACACGACTCACCACGAAAAAGACAAATATAGATCATAAGTACAATGAGAATTATTGAATAGGGTGGGGCCATGAAATTTGATACATGATTGGGCCTTTGAATAGCATTATTATAATGACTAGATTTAAAAATAATTGATTACAAGTTATTGAGAAAGGTGATACTACAAAATATGAATGAATGACCAGTTTGCAGAGGTTAAGTATATGTGATATCAGCATTTTTGGCAAATCCAAATAACTATAAAAATCTGATCTTGGATCGAGAATCATTCTTTTCAAGATGGTTGAGTGTTGGGTTTCGAGCGGGTCCAAGGTGTCTTAAGGCAAGTGTATCGTTGACATTACAAGAGTGACGGATTGTTGACTGAGAATAGGTGTCCCTTCAGAGATCTGATGTCAGGAAACTTTTGCTTCCCCAACCTGGGGAGTGGGAATTTCTTTCCTTGACGACCATGAGTTTACATGGATTGGGGATATTTTCGGGTCTTTAAGTTTTAGTTGGTAAACGAATTCCATCAACCTCCTTGGGGGGGGTCTTCATATCCGAACCATAGTGAGACTTCAAATATGCCATGGGTGGAGGCTGCATTAAATAGCGTCCGAATCTGTCGAAGCCATGTTTAATGTATATAGTATAGTATATATATATATAAGGCTAGTAGTGATTATATATATATATATACTTTGAGCATATATCATATTATAAGTATATAGCGTATATATAGTATATTATATATATATATATAATATATATATATATATATATATATATATACATATATATTATATATATATAATATAATATATATATATTATATATATATATTATAATACTATATATTATAAGTATATAATAGTATAGTATATATATATAGTGTATATATATAGTTATATAAAGTAATATATACTAATATAGTTATATACATTTAGAACTAGTATATATATTATCATATATATAATAATATATAATAATAATATATATAATTATATTATTTTATCATATATAAACTATTTTATATATATATATATAATATATACTAATATAAATATTTATATATATATCATATGCTATATTATAATATATATATATATATTATATATATATATATAATATTATAGTATATATAATAGTAGATATATATATATATATTAGTAATATACTAAACGTATAGGGTTGAGCCGAGTACGCACCAGGGATGCGGGTGTGGTGCCGATACGTGGTGCGCGCGTTCATCGGATGCGGTTGGCTGTGGTGCGGTGCGGTAAACGTGGTGCAACTTATTTTGAATGTGTGTGGTCCGGTGGCGATTTTAAAATATTAGAGGCGAGTCGGTTGGCGCATATGAACATAAGGGTGCGGTGCGATGCGACAAAAATGACTTTTGATGCGTGGGTGGCGCTTAAACTCTGTCGCGGTGCGTGAGAGTGCACAAGAATTCCGGTGCTACGGTCCAACAAAGGCACTAACTTACCAACTCGGTAAATCAGTATATATAATATATATATATATATATATATATAATATATATATATGTATAATTATATATAATATATATATATTATAATATACTATATATGCGGATATATATATATATATATAATATATATATATACAATATATATAATATAGTATATATAATATACTCATATATATATAGAATATAATATATATATATATAATAATAATATATATATATATATAATAATATATATATATCGGTAATATATAATCTAATATATATATATATATATATATATATATACACAATAAACAAAATTTTGCATTATTTGACTGGTTAATCTAAGCTCTTAGTAACCAATCAAACCGTTAATTTAAGTTCTTAGTAACCAATCAAACACGTTGATATTATAACAAGCTACAATATAGTCTTGCCTTATTAGCCGTTAACAGATGAATGAATTGGCAATGAAGCAATTGTACATGGCTGAAAATGGAACAGACATGTTGAAAGATTTTAGTCGGCCATTTTTGAAATTTTGCCATTCAACAAACCAGTTCCGTATTTTGCTAAAGGCGCTGCCAGAAGAGAGCATGAATTTTACACTACAAGTTTAATATTAACATTTAAGTCGGATAGAAAAATGACCATAAATTATCTGCTAGTAAAATCTTGGCATGGAATAAAATGTGGTTAATTTCTCATAGAAGTATCCAGATAACTTCAAACAGCATTCCAAGCAATTCGTTAAAGTCGAATAAAGTATGCAATATCAACTTTAAGTTTATGTATAAACTATTTTTAGAAATTCAGAAAACATAATTCATTATTTACGTAATTTTATTAATGGGAAAATATGTATTTATAAGAAATTAAAGTGAATATACCTCTCCATAGTACCTAAGATTAAATGAAAAAAATGTACATAAGATTGGAGGATCACCAGCTGACCTCTAGTGACATAAAACCACACAGGTGACTGGCAAAATAAAATCCGGTTCCATATTATTGAAAGTTACGTGAAAAAAAGATGTAGAAGTAATTTTGAAGAATTTTGTTACATAGAGGAGACATTTAGCTTGAGTTTTAACAATCACGCCAAAACCTTGATCACTTTCAGTAATTTTAAAATTTTTTATTGACTTACATTCAGTAATACTCCTCACCAAATACCATTAAAGTTAAAGTGTCCATAACTATTAGTAGTCTTCAACCTATTCTTTTATCTATAAAATATGTAAAATTCCATGTAAAGTTTAAAGACCGTCAAGGCCACTCGAACATAAACGAGGACGACACAAACACACACACATAGACACACACACATTAACCTACATACACACACACACACACACATACTGTAGACACACACACATTAACCTA
>JABUQX010133074.1:25000-42552 GCA_015478945.1 Trachelipus rathkii | reverse complement strand
TGAGCTGTTGGCTTCGGGGTTGCATGAAACAAATCGGCACTACGGACCATGGCCACAAGGAAACATTTTTTATCCGTACAAGAGAGGCAGGAGCTGCGGCGGCTCTTCCAGTCAGATAGGAACCTTGTTGTATATAGTGAAGTTGCAGGCCTACTACTTACTCGCTATGGGACTCCCGCATACGATACAGGTGCGTGGCGAGCTGTTTAGCCACCTCCAGAGCAGTTAAAGTGATGTGGTGTTCACAACGGGCAACAGGTTGCTTCGATCCGTAGCGGTACTCGGTGCGGATGAGAGAGGAGTATGCAAAAAATCAGGACAGTTTGTAGAGGCTACAATATCAGGTACATTGGATGGTAAATATGCGTCGACCTCAAAATGTAAACATTTTGCTCGGTCAGCAAGCAGGTTTCACTAAATTCCCTGCTTCCTGTGCTATCGGGACAGCCGGGCGGCAGGATCACTGGACCAAGAGAATGGCCACCGAGGGAAACCTTAACGCAGTTGTTCAGGAACATCTACGTGAACACTTGTTAACAGAGAGAAAACCATCATCTTACTCGACGTACACAAAAATTTGGTTTGATGAAACATTTGTGTAAGGCCTCTGAACCATGATGGTGGATCTGCTGTCGCATATACATGCATCAAACCGTTTCCTCGGTCTGAGGACGAGAAGACAAAAAAGCTGGGATATTTGATGGCCCACACGGACACCCTCCGTGACGCTGCCTTTGCTACAACAATGACGTGTTAGAGGCAAGCGTGGAATGCTTTTTTCAGATGTAGCACAGAATTTTCTGGGGGAACAGGAAAGCCGAGAAACCGAGAATTATCCCGTTAATTGTATTCTCATGATGGAGATGGTATAAAGTTGCGATACTTACATTCTCACCTAAGAATTTCCGGATAACCTAGGCGATGTAGTGATGAGCAGGGTCAATCTCTTCCATATCAAGAATTAAAGATCAGAGCTTTCCCTAATGGAAATTGAATTGATGGTGACTATTGTGGAGCTTGCATTGAGGGCTATTCCCAGACGCTGCACAGTAGATCGTCTTTTACGAAGAGAAAGTTACTACCATCGTAGTATGGTTTACATTAACTAACCCATTCCTGTCTATTACATCATTGTTGTCCATGATTACTCTTATTCATAGTTTGTATTATATGTAATATGTATTTTTTTCATTGCGATTTGTTCTCTCCCTTCATATATCCAATATATATATATATATAATATATTATATATATATATATAAATATATATATATATATATATATATATATATATATATAACTATTTATATATATATTTATAATATATATACTTATATATATATACTATATATATATATATATTATATAATATCCCAATATTGTGATAGACCCTCTTGCAAAAAGGTAAAAAATCATAAAATCTTACAAATCTGTGTACAACACAATATCTTCACAAATGCTATGTGTAATGCAAAACCGATTAACATTTTGGAATCAGCACATTAATAATCAATTGCGAAACCGTCCAGAAATTTCATGTTTACAGTGTTTAGATACAAAGTAATAAAACAAAAAGTAAATAACTATTTCTTACTATAGCAAACCTTCAATATTTAAAAATAATTATAATGAAAATTGAACAGTTTCGTATTAAAGATATTAAACTAACTTCATTTTGAATAAGCTCCAAGGTTAAAATTGACAGAACCTTAGCAGTTCTCCATTTTCAGGGGAAACCTATTTCTTGTGCTTCATAAATATTTCCTCCTGTTCTAATATTCTTTCACCTTTCGACTGATGACGGTGGAGCTGAAGGTATTTTAGTGTAATTATTTTTTCAAAATTCTAAATACTTTTTTCAGTGTTTTTCCACAAATTGAAGGGATTATCATTGCTTCACTGGTCAATTAGACTAACTTAGTACCATTTCTGATCCTCTAACGTAATTCCGTATGTAGCCTTACTTTTATGTACAATAAATTACCATCGCAGAGAATGGGACTTCTTTTTTCCTCTCACTTTCTTTTTTTTCTTCAGATTTTGATGCCAATTTCTTTAAAACACCATTACAAGAAGGAAAATGGAACCTTCAAGCTCACTATTCCCCACCATGTGAATCATCGTCAGCACAAGAGTTATTGCTATATTCCCTCCATTTATAGTGTTGCCTCAATGAACATTATTTTTACTGATTCATTTGATTCATGTTGAAAATTAGTTTTAATCGCGGATCTAAGAAAGTAGCTACAAAGATTTATCACACCGAACTTAGAAAGTCTTTTTGACTGATTTCTTAAGTTCTTCAACGAGTCGTTAATTATCTTCACTGAAGCTCTTTGCTTTAACTTGCTTATTTAAAAATAAGATTTATGCTCAAAGAAGAAGTACGTTTAATGCTTTTTATAGTGATGTTGTCAAATGGCTCAAGAAAATGGAATAATTTTGCCAAAACTCAGTCAACATTTTCTGATTGCTTCAGCAGCGTATATGGAAGGGGAACTTTTTGTTCAAACAATCTTTAAGCATATCATAAGTTCTGTCCAGTTGTAGAAAGTCTGAATCAAATTTATGCTGTTTTACATTCAGCTGCATCTGTATGAAAAGTTTTAAGCTTTGCAGGTGCCGTTGCTGAATGGGTGAAATGAGAGGATATGCTTCTGCAAGTAAATAAAATATCTTTACAGGATTCTGACATTAATATTGATCTGTGATGCATAGTGCCAACATGTGGAACTATAACATGAAATGCATAGCAGCCACTCTCCCGTATACCAGCTACCATGTTTGGTCATTATCCCGAATCACTAAATGAATTCTATTTGTTAAATTATTTTGAAAATGGTCAATGACATTTATAGGATCTGACAAAATGACAAAGATTTTCGCCCTATTGGCTACAAAATTTGGCATTATTTTTATCTTTTTGAAATGTTCTCTAAAATTCAAATTTTAAATTTGAATACTTTCCTATGTTGGACTAAATTTAGTTGTTATAAAAGACTCAATATTCGCCGAATAGTTCTTGCAAAAGCGAATACCGACATATTCATATTTTGGACGAATAGGCCGAATACCGAATACCGAAATACACACATATTCCTAATATATATATCTATATATATATTTATATAAATAATTTATTATATATATTATATATAATATATTAAAAAACTAATACAAAAACAATAATATATATTATATATATTATATATATATATATATTATATCATCAATACTATATATATATATTTTCTTCATCTTCCTTTTCCCCCAGTATTGGGGTTGGATGGCAACATACACCAGAAACAAAAATTCTGAACGACAGGAACATTACGACTCAGTTGAAGGAAAAAATACATCCTCATACCTTTAGTGCGAACTCTTCGCCGCTATTAATCTACCTTAATGTTTTCACAACACGGTGCAACGGAAATATTCTGGGAACAATTACCCGGCCGAGTTTTAATTTGGCGTAGATATTGCATGTAAGTAACAGAAGATACAGAAGTATTAGGAAAGTTGGAATGTGGAGGTGGCGGTGGTGAATTAAATCTTTTGTGAATATAAGGAACGAGGTTCTGCAAAGGGTATTTTTGTTACCAGTTGTTAATGTAAGTAGCGAAACTATGTACGATGAGAGGCTGGATCTAGTGCAGTTTTTCGATGGATAATCAAGAGACTTGCTACTTATATGTGAGGAGAATGTAGGTAAGGACATGAACTGTTAGGCAGTTGTGTGAGTGAAGAACGCTAAATATTAAACGTGAATAAGAAAATAAAGAGACTAATTAAGATGGTTTGGTTATATTGAAAAAAATATATGAAGACGGTTGGTTAAAGGATGTATTTTAGTAGTGTGTGTGTGGAATCGACGATAGGAGACTGAACAAAAGTGGGTGGAGTTGCAAAGGTGTCTGAATGTATGAATGTCGATTTGGCGAACGAGAAGGAATGAATAGAAATTAATTTCGCGGTTTTGATATCTGAAAGTGGCCAGGGAATGAACCCGAGATTGATGGAACCACAGTGAGGAGTGTCAAAGTGTTGTGGAAGCTTCAGAGTGGATTTTTTTTTCTGTGACAAGCTCTCACTTAGGTAGGGGGAGGACTTTCTTTTCAACTTAAGTCATGTTCTTCTTAATTTCGGAATTCCAGAGATTGAGTGCCACCACCCTAATTGGGGATCGGTAAGGAAAGATAAGAAATGAAATATATATATATATATTAACTTATATATTATATATAATATATAATATATATAAAAAAATATAATAAACTTTAAACCACTACAAACAAAAAAAAATAACAATAAAAACAATAACAACCTCCCGGTTTTAGAAGAAGCCAAAATAAACAAAGGATCACCCCTGAAGAGAATATCAAGCACAAATATCGTCGCATAATATAAAGATAAATAAATATATAAAGAGAAGGAATAAAATTAATACACAATTGAATATTTTCATATAATCCAAAAGCTAACATCAAATAATATAAATACAATAATAATACAAAATATATAAAGATAAAACATATACAATAGAAATAATAACAATCGAGAAACCCCACCCCCCCCCGCAACAAAACATGGCTATCTGTTCAAAATCTAGTTACGGAATTTTGTAGTAACAGTAAGTATCATATATATACCGTAATATATAAATAATATATATATTATTTATATATATATATTTAATTATTATATATTAGATATATATAGATATTATATATATTATTATATATATATATATATTATATATAATTCGTTCTTCTTTCTTCTTCACCTTCCTCTATAATATATATTATATATATAATTATAATATATATATATATATATATATAATATAATTATATTATATATATTATTATTATATATATATATAATATATATGTATATATTACATATATTTATATGAGAGTGAAAGGATAGTTATTCTGTTGCTTTGATTATTTAAAATAAGAACACAAGATGCATTTTTTTGACAGCTTTTATTTGGGAGAATTGGTCGATATAAATGAATGCTGAATGCCAAGAGAGAGAGAGGAGAGGCCAGTTATAGTTTGTGTTTGTTATTATGATAGATTGCATATTAGTCGGATGTCCCAATTAGAGGGAAAGGGCCCGTAGCCTTTCTATACACAAGATTGATTTATACTTTTATGGAGGGGGAGTTTCTGTATATAGTTAGAATGTAAATAGCACCGGAACTAACCGAATGTAGTGTATTGTTGTTTGTTTGTGTGCTCTTATTTTGTAATCGTGCTCTTCTTTAAATGGTTGGTGCTTATTCATTTGAGAAAAGAGAAAAAAGTCGCAATGGTTTAATCTGAGTTTGCGTAGACATTGTGAGAATTTTCAGATATTAATTTTTACAGTGAAAAAAAATCTGCCGGTAATTCTAACGTGTTTCAAGTGAATCTGTTCAGATGTGTAAAGTCATATTTCTATTACGGCTGATTCCCTGTACTTAGATGTATTTTGATGGTCGAGATACTGTTATTATGACAGTATTGGCCTACCTTGCCAAGTGATGAAATATATTTTTGTAATTGGATGCGAATATTTTTGTTTTTAGAAAGTCGTGGTATTTGATTTTTGCGAGTTCTTAAGAGTATATGAATATATCCTGTTGGTAGAGGGTTGCCTCTATTAAATTGACAATAACACCACACACTCTATTAGTTGGCAAATGTTGCAATCTTAAAAATAAGGCGTAAAGCCCCTTCTGGAATGAAGGGCACAAAAAGCTAACTTTATCAATTATAACTGGTTATTTTTAACCTGTACCTGCCATGAAGAAGGTTGTAGCCTTTTTGGTTGTAAATTGACACCTTCGTGAATAAAACAAAACTCAAATTAAATCTGAAATTGGCAAACGTGACAAGAAATAATAATAAAGATCTGAGGAAATTCTTTAGTTTTTATAAATTTAATAATAATTACAGAAAGATTGGTCCTATTTAGATAAATGATAAAGTGTTATCTCTGATTAAGAATTAGCCAATTTTTTAACACCTACTTTGCATTGGTGTTTATAGATGAAAAGTTTGAAAACAGGTACGTGTAGTGTAGGGATAATTTTTTTACATTTCTGAACATTGATGTTGCCCAAATTAAAAAATTATTATTGCAATAATTGTGCAGGTTTTGATGGTGTGCATAGTATAATCCAAGATGATGGTAGTAATTGTATTGCATATGGTTTAAATTTAATAGGTCTTAATTATTGCGAGATGCTAGAAGGCTTAAAAATTGCTCCTGTTGTGCAATTTATAGGACCGGTAGCAGATATGATATTGGAAATTACAGGCCAGTTACTTTAACCTCATTAGTAAAACTTTCTGAAAATATATTGAAGGAAAAGTCGAATTTAAATATCAAAGCATTTAGCCGACAATAAGATTTTGATAGACTCAACATGGCTTTGAGGAAAATAAATATTGTCCGACAAATCTTATGGAATTTGTGGAGCATATTACTGAGTACGTGGACAAAGGATTGCCAGTTAATAGTGTTTATCGAGATTTTAGCAAAGCTTTTAATAAGGTACTCCATAATGGTTGAAGCCCAAGTTATTTCAGTGTGGTTTAGGAGGGGTTTGCACATAATTGAATACAGTAGTTGAATTACAGGAGACGGTGTGTAGTATTACATTTGGCAATAAATCAAAATGGGTGTTGGTAAAAAGTGGGATCCATTAGGGTTCTGTGATGGGTCTGCTTCTAATTCTAATCGGTATTAATGATTTGGATATGGGCATGAAATGTTTACTTTTTTGTTGATACTAAGCCGTCCTATCCTGTTTAAACTATTGAGGGATGTATGAAGGTTCAGCGTAATTTAAATAAATTTGGCTGGGCTGAAAGGTGGCAGACAGGTTTTAGCAATAAAAAGTGTAAGGTTCTTCACCCGGGGCATTCTAACAAGAATGTTATGAAATGTATGCGGAATGGCTTGAATCAGTGGATAAAGAAAATAGATTTGGGTGTAATTTTCACCATTCATTTGAAAATGTCAGAGCAGTGTTCGGAAGTCAGGAATAGATCTAACAATGTTAGGAATAAAGGCTTTATGTTAATTATTAATTATTAAAGTAAGGTGTGATCAGAAGGCTCTATAATGGTTATGTTAGCCCATTGATGGGACTCCTTATCAGAGGAAAGACATGAATATGTTGGAGGCAGTACAGCGCAGAGCAACAAAAATAATTTTTGGATTTATTAATAACAAAAAGTTGCAAGGGTAGACTAAAAGAACTGTGAGTGTGTGTTCTTTAGAAAGGAAATTTTGTAGAGGGGTTATGATTCAAGTTTTTAAAAATGTTTTGTCATTACAGGTAACATGAGTATTCTTTTCAATAAACCATGTTTAAACTTACAACGAGTTTTAATAAACAGATAAAGAAAAGCATTGTCATCTAATGTAGATAGTATTTTTTAATCAACAGTTAAGTGATCTAATTCTGACTTGAAACGTTTACCACAGAATATGATTAGTAGCTTAGTTCTGCTTTACCTTTAAGAAAAATTCTATCAATATATGTATTGATTGATCCGCTTTCAAATGACGTGGTTTGTTATCTCTCTCTCATCGGATTTCGGTTGTCTCAGTTTTTGGATGTGTGTCGATTTACTATTCGGGGCCGGGTACTTGGAGCCCTTGAGTACTTTATTGTCGGTCGTTGGCACCCGTTCCATTCGATTATTGGGACTTTGTTTTATCATGTCTTCTTAATTAGCATGTTTGTATTGTAATATAGCTTACTATTTTGTTGCATGCGTAAATAGGAAATCGAGTTAATTATGGCATTATGAATGAATCCAAGACGACGCATTCAAGGTAAATGGGACTTTACCTCTTTTTTACTGCGCCAAGCGATAGACCCATGGGCTTTAACTGTGCTATTGTCTTAGTTGTATAATCGATTGTTTGATTTGACATGAGCTATAAATAATGTATTTCTCGTGGCTGTTTCCTTGGTTGGAAATCATTGATTATGTTTCTAATTTGCTTTATCTGCGTGATAATATTATTATATTTTATTTACTTATATTTAATTATCTTATTAATTATTGATGTTATATATTTTTGTATATTTATTTAATTAATTATTAATATAAAAATAAATAATCAAAAATAAATAAATAAATAAAATAAATTAAAAATAAGTACATAAAAAAAGTAAATAAAAATAAAATGAAAAAAAATAAAATAAAAATAAAAATAAAAAATGAATAAAAAAATGAGATAAATAAATAATGAATTTGTAGAATTTTGACGCTATAAATTTATACACTAATTACAGTGAGCTTTTTAAAAGCACTGTAATTTAGCAATCTGTAAACTGTAATCTTTTATGTTTTTGGGTATGAAAAGAACATACCTGACGTAACCAGACCTATGCTAAGGTGTGTATGATACTCGCATGCTGGAGATTGGTAAAAGCACCCACCCTTTGAAATTTAGCTAAAGTTATCAGGGATCTGTATTGTATATTTGATAATATATTATTATTATTATTATTATTATTATTATTATTATTATTATTATTATTATTATTATTTGGTTTAACGGATTGCGTGGTGGTTCAACTAGTGTGTGTGCGCGCCCGCAGGCGTGATCCGGCGTGGCCCGGCGCGAAGGTTTGTAAAGCATTTTTTGCCTTCTTTTATATTATACTTATTCAAAATATTTATTGCCTATTTATGTAACGTCACTATATCGACTTTATTAGGTCTTAGGGCTCACGCCAGGTAAGACAACTGTTATAGCGAATGGAAGGATGCTTGGCACTTTTACATCTAATGAAACATTTTCAGATGAAGATTTTGCTCTTCTAGAAAGATTCTTCCTTTCATCAGTTGGCGAGAAAGCTTTAATGTATTGATGAAAGCGTTCACCTTACTAATTCATGGCCTCCGTGTTTTTTTTTTTTTTTTTTTTTTTTTTTTGCTGTCCTGCAAGCTAAGAGTTAAATTACATGATCTATTCCTATTAAAATTTGTGCTCCAGTTTGTCTGTAATCTTCATAACATTTATTTTGACTTAATTAATTCATATGGTCGCTCTCTATTGCTGGTAACATGTCTGTTTGTGTTGATTATGGCCTATTGCTAACCGTGTAGCTTTTAATAGTTTAATTATAATAATAATAATATTAATAATAATAATTATTATTATTATTATTATTATTATTATTTTAGACCAAGAATCTGAAAAATCAAGTGAAATATTAATGAGGGTCTCATCTGTTCTTCAAATAAAATCTCAAAGTAAAGCAAGAACAGAAGTACCAATTGCGTCTGATCAGTTTTCTGTCATTAAAATTCCTGCACGCGATTCGTCTTCTCCTGCCTTTGATTTACTGGCTATTTGTGATCCCGTTTCAGGAGCTGCCCAGAAATTGGGTCAGGTCCTTCAGATTCTGCATCACCGTTTTTAACTTTCTAATCGGATCGTATGAATGCCATTGAAACATTCGTGAAATGCCTTTGAAAAGGTATGTTTATAAGTGAATTTTGAAATAATCTTGTATTATTTTGGTTGGCCATGGCACCAGTGCTGTGCGGTTTTAAAAATATTGAGGTGGTGACCAATATGTTGTTTGAAAATCCGGTGTTTCTGCCAAGTGGCCAACCCTAGTAATTTTATAAACCACATATTATAATGAATATCTCTTTGCAGTTTTTATCGATTTGTTGGGTTCAAGCAGAGCTCTGTTAATGATAATGGAGAACTGAGCCTGGTCCATTGGCAGCTTTCTGGCTTCCCGAAACAACAATTCGTACACAGAATTACCATGATGAAATGGTGGTTGAAGTGGTTAATCATTCATGATTTGGATAATATTAAACTTGAAAAAGTTGAAAGGGGTACAACGGTTTGTAATATATATATCATATATATGAATTATATATATATATATATATTATATATATAGTATTTATATATATATATATTATATTATATAATAGATAATATATATATATATATAATATATATTATATTATATAAGATATATATATATTATATTATATATTAAATATTTTATATATATATAATAATTATTTATATTAATAATATAATTATAAAGTAGATGGGACGATTAATCGTCATCGTCACCGTCATCGGCAAAATCGGCATATTTTTTTTTAATCGTCATCGGCAAATTTGCCGATTATTTGCCGATTAATTGAACTCTCAGAATTTGAAATATTAAATCAATAAAAATATAATAATAATAATAATCATAATATATATATAATCTTATATATTATATATATATATTATAATTATATATAGTATATATATATGTTATATATATATTATTTATTATTTATGATAATTTATAATATATATGAAGATTATAGTTGGACTTCAACCAGTCGGGAGTGCTTGTCCTGCAGCTCTCGTTTTATTGTTATATATGGCGCGAAGTTTTTAATTGGATGAATGGCTAGCGTTTGAAAGCTTATTAGTTCTTAGTGCGGGGATTCTTCTTTTTGTTAATCAATCATAAATAGTACCTAAATTGCATCATGGCTAAGCTGATGCTCGCAATACTGCAGTGGAAGTCAGTTATTTATTTATACTTGGAGATCGATGACCCAAATATTGAAAGTGAAAGCAATGAAGAGGCAACATATAGTATTATTCAAGTAATTAGTGACTAGAAAAATTATCCTTCTACTAAATATCAGTTTGGAAGTAGAATATGCCGCCCTGCTAATCTCAGAGTGGAAAAAGTCAGATTGTGCCAATTTGTTAACTCTATTTTTCTTTGATTAGGACTGACAACGATTTAATAAGATATACTAGTACTATTACTACATACGCTTAAATCATATGTTATGAATAGATTGAAAGAGGCTTGGATATCTTTCAAGTCGCTTAAAAGAATAGAAACTAAAAATAGGATTTATAAGGACTTTGTGAGTGGAAATAAGATAATTACATAGTTGGAACGAGGACGAAGGATTACAAGTCTAACTAAAGGATTAAATTTGCGTTTTTAAGTGTTTGGTTACGCTTCCTTGCACATTGAAAAATTGTCTTTCAGTCTTTCAGTATTCCGTTGGAAGAAATGTACGTCTCTCACTTTCAACATAAATTGAAGGAGAACTGGTTTGTGATCGGCTTTTTAGGTTTGATCTTTTAACTAAACTTCAAGAGCTTTATTATTTGGGAAATTAAAATATTCATGTGCATTTGCTTTTATATATTACTTTTATAACCACCATATAAAAGTACTGATATAAAATAAAAAAAACAGACAAGAGTGAACGTTTCTGTTTAGACTTGTTATTTCTTGTTCATGCTTCTATATGCGTAAGCAAAAAATTTAAGGTGCAACTTGTGGTATTATTTTTACGTTTTGAACCTAATATGTCTTACTTTCACTTTTCTTACTAAAAACCCAAAAATTTAATAAATTATAATAGGAATAACGTACATTTAAGAAGTGTAAAGTTTAAAAGTTCGTTTAAGAATATATATCTTTTTATATTTAAATAAGTGTGTTAAAAAAGTTTTTCACTATAGGAGATGGTTAAAGATTTTAAAGATTAATAAGTTTTTTTTTTAATGGGATAAAATGAAAAGACACTTAATTTTAAAGAGGAAAGAAAAGGGAGGGAGTAGGGGGAGGAGGAGGGGCATAGGGGGAGTGGAAGAAATATATTGATAGATGTAGGTTATAACTTTATATTTTTACTGTATATTGTCATTTTAACTTTTTATTGGAAGTGATTTTTAAGGAGTTTTTAAGTAATTAATTTTTTATTTGTCTTATTTATTTTTCAATGATCCATCCAGATATGTGGGTTGGTGGCGGAGGTGGTAGCCCTTGGTGTTGGGAAATACCAAGGGTGGGGGGTCCCATAAAGCGTACATGATTGAGTTATATACAGAAGTAGGGAAGGATGGGGAGGAGAGTGGTAATCCAGGGTGGGGTGTATGAATGTGAGAGGGGTAACGAGGTTTTGAAGAGGAGGAGTACGGGCATTGATGTTAGGGAAAAAAAGTGTTTTTTTGCTAGGGATAACAGAAACTAAGTTGAAAGAAAAGAGGGAGATGAATTTTGGAGAATACAAGGTATGAGTTTCGGATGTGAACGAAGAGGTGAGGCGAGGGAAGGGGTAGGAATAGTATGAGGAAAGAGATGTGCGACAAGGTGAGATTGTGTAACCAGGTGAGTTCTAGGATATGTGGGTTAAAAGTGAATTCGGGGGGAAATGTGGGTTTTTGTATGTGCGTACGCACCGTGAATGGGAGCGAGGAGGAAGGAGAGAGAAAGATCTGTTGGGAGAGCCCACAAATTGAATGAGTGTTGGAAAGGTTTGGGGTAAATGAAAAAATTCTTGTTCTATCATTGGGAGTGGGAATGCAGGAGTGGAAGGGTGGGAGTGGAAGAATAATAGACCCTTTTTGGGGTAGGGGAGAGAATGCTAATGAGAAGTCTTGATAGAGTTGTAGTGTCGAAAGAGGAATGATATGGGCGACATACGTGGTTTAAAAAAGTGGAATCATAGTATACATGGGAAGAGTGAGATAAGGGGGGGGAGGGTACTGAATTATGTGTGTGTAAATGGGAAGGATAGAGATAGATTATTAGATGTAAATGTATTTAGAGGGGCGGGGGGGGATATCGGATCACTATTTGGTGATTGGCAGGATAAGGGTGGGAGGAGAGGTGATGGAGAGGAGAGGAGAAAAGAGGAGAGTGGAAGTGATAAGGTTTGGAAAATTGGAGCGATTAGTGTGGTGGAGGAGTTTAGGAGAGGATAGGGGACAGGTGGGAGAACGTGAGAAGGGACGGGACTTGGGAAGGTGGAGGGGAGTGGAGAGATTAGAGAGGCATATGTGAAGAGGCTAGAAGGGTATGTGGCAGTAAAAGGGTGGTGCAAAGCAGAAGGAAAGGGTGAATGGTTGGAGTGAGAGGCGTTGAAAGATTTGGAAGAATGTATAAAGGATACGAAACAGCTGGAGGAGGGACCATGACAGAAGATATGAGAGGATATCTTCTTCTAAAGAGTACGGGCATAGATGAAGAGAAAACCAATTGGTTTTAGCAAGTTGTGGAAAAGAGGTAATTTCTTTTGAAATAATAAAAACGATGTTGATAAGAATATTTCCTAAGAAAGAAACAACATTGAAGAAAGAAAGAAAGGAAGCTGAAGGAGAATGGTGGAATAGAACAGCTAGGGAGGAAAGAATGCAAGGAAGGAGGAGATGAAGTGGGGAGGGAGGGGAGGATGAATAACAAATGAGGAAATTATTAGGCTTGAATAAAGGAAAAAAAGGGGAGTCCGCAGGTCTGGATGGTGTGAGAATGGGAAATGTTGCAGAAGGGAGGGTTAGAAGGGGAGGAATGGCCTGTATAGATTGTTAACCATATGTTGGGGAGTGGTGAGTACCACCAGGAATTGGCGAGGATGGTTGTTTGATTTGGTTCTCTGTTAAGGGGAGGGGATAGGATGGATGTGGTAATTATAGAGGTATATGTCTTTTAAGTATGGTAGGGAAAGTGTACGAAGATACTGTTGATGGAGTAACGAGGTTTAACGGAAGGGGAAATGGGGAAGACAGGAGGGTCTTAGGGAGGGAAGAGGGTGTGTGGATCAGTGTTTACACTAAAGATGGTTGTGGAGAAAAGTATAGAGAGGAAAGGGGAAGTGTATGGTGTTTTAGATTTAGAGAAGCATTAGATAGAGTGAATAGGGGGAATTATGGAGGGTGTTGAGGAAAATGGCGCAGGGGTGGGGGGTAATTTAGGGAAAGTATTAGGGCTTTTTATAGGATTAGTAGAATGTGTGTGAGAGTGTTTGGAGGGGAGAGTGAGATGTTTGGATGGTGTGTGGATTGAGGCAGGGGTGTGGAATGTCGCCGTGGTTATTCAATCTGTTTATGGAGAGTGTTTGCAGAGGAATGTGAGGGAGGGGAGGGGGTGAATTGAAGAATGGGAATGATAGAAGGAAGGTGAACATGATACTGTTTGCGGATGATACGGCGGCTAGTGCGAACGAGCGCGGAGTGAGGTATTGGTGAGGGAGTTTGAGAGAAGTGTGACAAAGCGGGCTTTAAAATAATCCAGTAAGAGTAAGTATTAGTGTTTGGGAGGAGGAGTGTAGAGGAGGACGGTGTGAGAGGTTAGAGTAGGGGGGTAGTATTGAAGAAGTAAAGAGTTTTTAGATATTTAGGATGGAGTTGGGTAAGGGGAGAGGGATGAAGGAGGAGATAGAATAAATAGTGTGAAGGAATGAGAGCTTTTGAGTGGTCTGAGAGAATAAGAAGGGGGGGATCTATCACAGAAAGGAAGGTAATTCATGTTCGAGAAATCTGATGTACCAGCCGGTATTGACGACGGTGTGACGTGGGGTGAATGCCAGGTCAGGGAAAAAGTTGGAAGTATTTGGAGGTGAAGGGGTTGAGAGCGGTTTGTGGGTTTATTAGAAGGGAGAGGATTAGGAATAGGTGGTGAGGGAGAATGTGATGAGGGAATGGTCTGGTGGAAGAGCGGAGAGGGAATGTTAAGATGGTATGGGCAATTAGTGAGAATGGAGGAACAGAGAGGATTAGAGGAGTTGGGAGGCGGAGGGATAGAAGGCAGGAGGGGAGACTACCAAGAAGGATGTGGCATGGATGGAATAAAGGAGATGCTTGAGGAGGGAGGGGATGGGGGAGGAAGGGGGTAGGGTGTTGGCGAGGGATAGAGTGGGGTGAGGGGGTGGGTGAGGGCGAGATGAGAGGTGTGAATGAGGGGGGCTGTACGCACCACTACCCCTCTCAAGCGGGACAAAGGGTATTGTGTATAATAATATAATAAATAATAATATATTATATTACTATATCATATTATATATTATATATATTATAATTATAATATTAATATATATATATTTTTTATTTTAATAAATTATTTTGTAATGATTATATATTATTAATATATAGTTATATATATATATTCATCTATATACCCCATTTTGCTTATGGTATATGTATGACATTCCAGTGCCTAAATGGTTCGCCGGCTTTTGTTATGGACGGCATTCATATCCACCTGACAATCTCTCCAAGCAACTGTTCATATACACATATTATATCCACACCCTCTTCTAGACAACATCTACAGACATCTCTATCCCTTTTATCCATTACGTGTAGGGAGAAAAATTGCCCCATCGTATGTCCTGCGTGTCGTAGAGGCGAACTAAGGGACGGTGGTAGTTAGGTGGGCTGCCTACTACCACTTTCTGCCAGGGATTGCTAATGCATGGCCCGGAGAAGTCGTGCATCTGGCAGTAAGCGCCTTCCTATCTTCGGCGACAATGTCATGAATCGTATCTTGTATATGAAATGTCAGCAGACATAAATGCTTGAGGAGGTTGTTCGTTAATCATTATCCTGACGCTGTCGCATGATATTTAGGATTTGCTCGCTGTGACTGAACAAAGATGGAAGGAAACGTGAAAATGAGTGGTTTGGTTGGGTGTTTGGAAATCGTGTTTGTTGCTGTGGAAAGGATGACGGAGGGATAAAGGATTTGCAATTCTCGCGATGAGATGAGTTGTGGTGAGAGAGCTATGGTAGATTTGTGTGTGTGAGTATTAGAATTCAAAATGGTAAAATTTATTTTGAAGGTCAAAATTTGTTGTTGGTTGCGACTATGATCATCTGAGGTTAATGTTGAAAGAGTACGATCTTCTGGGATAATCTTGAATGATGTTTTTGGATGGCGTGAGTAGGAGATTTCAGTTCATTTGCCACATAATCTGCCCATTCAAGGATTTTCTTCTACATTGACACACCGCTCACTAGCTGAGCCCTACTCAAGGAGGGGTGTGTACCTGTATGAAGTCTATTGTGAACGCAAATTACGCGATGAGCACAGACGTTTTAAAGTGAGGGGATTAAAATCAGTAGAAATACAGAGATGGAAGAGAATTCCACAAAACAGAGGTTGCGGGAAAGAAAGCACCACAGCAAATTAGCCTGGAGTTACCATGTCAACACAATAATCGTGCGCAGATACAGCACCTATTTGTTACGATGAACGTCTTAAAGGTGGTGGTACGCAAGTATAAGTTCCCTCGAGCATTTTGCGCTGCGGTACTATAGGATAGAGATAAGCACCAACATCGCTCGCAAAGATAGAGGGTCAGTGACTGGAAAGTACTCGAACAGTTTATAAGCTTTTGTCGTTGACTTAACCCTGTCAGCAACCGGTAAAACCAGAGCCCCCCCCCCCCAGATATGAGAGCGTACTTATAAGGGCGGATGAGACCTTTGTTTGCGGAGCAACTAGAGGAAAAAGAGTCTCACTGTCTAAACAGAACTTCCGTCTTTGAGCGGCCGCCTAGCAACCGTTGTGGTGTGAGGTTTTCAAGACATTTTTTTGTTCATGTTTAGGCCAAGGATATTTATGTTTGTCAACAGGAGAGACGACAGAACGGTCGAAAGAGACAGGAAAGGTAGAAGTATTTTGGAGAAGAAGATTTGTAAAAGTTGGTGTTTTTAAAGAATTGAATTTCACAATGTTATTTCTATCCATCAGCGAAATAAATCGGAAACGTGCGCGCAGACACATGTCTTAAAAGGGGGTAGATTGAATATAGTAGATGAAACAGATGAACGCAAGGAGCTTCATTGAGAAGATGTAGTTGGAAATAAAGAGGCGCCAAAACTGTCTCTCCTCAAGTTTTAAATACTCACACAATTCTCTTATGAGAGCAAGGGACCTCTAGTGCTATGAGTGTGACGCGGTGATGGAGTAATACATTTATACTTACATTTATATATTTATGCAAGCATGTCGAAATATGTAGTTGTGCATCACAACCTAAAAGACGCTGTGGCTTAATCTGATACTTTTTGAGTATTATTCATACGTTATAAGATTAAAAATAATTTTAAAGTAATAACCAAATAAGTGTATTGATACTTAGAGAAGCTAAAGATAAAATTTTCATACTCGTATTCGTTACAAATTAACTGCAATTATATCGTTATTAGAAATTTCATGAAAAATATAATGATTTCCTTTTGTCATTGTTTATTGTAAAGTAAATATGTACAGATAATATATATTTAAATCATTATGTGTTCTTGGAAATGAGCAAACAAATACAGTCAAAAATTTAAATCCCTAACTATGGATAGCAGTTTGGATTACGGATTAGGTCTTTACGTGAAAATAATATTATATAAATTGAGCCATGTTAGTTTTTACAAGAAGACTCATGGAAAATTTTTTTGATCCACATAACACACTGGGAAATCATATGCCAACTAAATAATCAGGAAAGCAAATAGAAAAATAATTTATCAACATTTTGTTGATAATATAAGTATATCATATCTGTAAAAAAGTTACCGACGCTAATTATTCTTTATCACTTAAATAAAGTGGTTGATGAATTTGATCCGTCATAAATGAAAGCTATATATATATATATATATATATATATATATATATATATATATATATATATATATACATATTGTTATATATAGATACATATATACATATTATTATTATATTATTATTATTATTT
>JABUQX010133074.1:7500-22500 GCA_015478945.1 Trachelipus rathkii | reverse complement strand
GGCCGAAAGGCTTTTTAAGCAAAAATTGTTCGATTGGCTATTTGGACAGTGACGTAATATTCACTGGCTCTTAGATATAAAAAGTCAGTTTATAGAGCTCCCCTACTTGGGATAATTTTATCCTTTGCTAACACTTTAAAGTTTGTTGTTCCAATCACATAATTTTGGTAAATTTGTTGCCTCAGGATCTCTCACTCATCAGAGGACGAATCATACCAGATCATTGTCTTTGAGCAAGGGGAATGGGATGAGGAGGTGAATCATATGTGTCAGGATGATTGTCATCAAAGTCTATTGGACGCAATCGTCTAGGTCGTAAATGAATAACAGAAGGTTCGTGTCTAGGATTCAAGTCTAGTGAAGGACGTAAAGTAAGAGACGTAAAGTTAGTCGATGATTCATTAGTGCCTAAATTACTAGCCCTGGTAAGGTTTAAACGTTTAAATATAATTACGAATAATACACATGCAATTACGAAAAATACAGTAACAAACGAACTGGAAGCGTAAGAAATAGTGGGTAAATAATTAAACACGGATGCATGGTGATTCAATGATGAATTAATATAATCCAATTGGCTGTCCCAAACTATTTTTGGAGATTTTACAAAATAGGGTGTTTGAGTAAATGAATGATTTAAAAACGAGAAAATTACAGGAACATCTATTATTGAAGAATTAATTAATTTTAGTGATTTCAACACATGAGAAGGATTTATGAAATGATATTGATTTGTAGTTAACGTACATCCTTGATTCAATATATATATATATATATATATATATATATATATATATATATATATATATATATATATATATATATATATATATACATTATTCATATATATATATATATATATATATATATATATATATATATATATATATATTAGATACAGCAAGTGTTGTTTTGACTAAAGGATGTAAACAATTTAATTGTGCATCTACAGGGTCATTAAAGGAAATGATTATTTTAGAATGAGCCTGAATTGAATATGGTTCTTTAGTTAAATGATACTCGTGATTACAATGTAATGGAGTATTATGTTTTAGATCCATGAATGTGTTATTAGTATACAAAAACAATTCACATGATGGAGAAGTAAACGAACTAAGGGACTGAAACATAGGACATATGGAATTATTTAGTACATGCAAACAGTGAGAAAATTGCACATTAGACATATAACTATATTTCATAATTTGTTTATTTGCAAAGAAAATGTTATATTTTGGTTTAAACACTATACGAGAATGCCCAGAGTTAGTAGGGGTAGGAAAAAGAATCATGCGATAAGCGTTGTATATGTCATGATCAGAAAAAGGTATTAAAGTGACGATACTATAAGGAACAGTATCTAAAATAGTCCAAGTAAAGGAAAGGAATTCATAAAAATCTTCTGGAGAAAAAGGAACGATGGTATCCAAATGAGTACCTTGTAAACTTTCCAGAATGAAGGGTTTCAAATTTAAGAAGGAATATAAAGTATAGGAAGTAGTCTTTTGATTAGCCAATAAGTAAGCATCTAATATATTATTTCTAAGTTCTAATAGATTTTGCATATAAGTATTTAAAATAGAAAAGTAGGAATCTATCAAATTTATAGCATTAAAGAAAGAAAAAGCTAATTGGAGATTTTGAGTTTGATTTTTCAAATCATCTATAGATTGTGTCAAAGTGGAAAGAGAATTTGTATTTGATTTTAGTTGGTCTCTAAACCTTAAAAACAAGGAATTCACATTATCTGATTGCTCAGACAATACTGCTATTTGCTTCTGCAATGATTGGACATCATCATCCATAGCAGTACCAAATAAAGAACGAAGGAATTTTCCACCGACGTCAAGTAAACCACGACGTTTTCGGGAAGTAGAAGAAGAGGAAGAATAAGAGTTTATCCATGGATCGTTCAAAAGAAAATTCAATTGTTGCAAGGTATGAGAAGCATACCGATCTAAAATATCCATCTGATATACATAGATGTGGTTATTTTGATTCCACAATGATCCATTGTAAGATATAGCAGAGATGTAAGATTGACGTTTAAAACGGTCTAAAGTGTAAGTTCTTCTTTTAGGAATAGGAGTAGGAGGAAAATGATCGATAGAATTCAAAGGTCGCCAGGTATGTTCTTCTCTAGATTCGGGAAAGGAAGATTCAAAAGCGTATATTTTCTTTCTGAAGAATGGTAGGAAAGATTCGCATAAATTGGTGACATCTGTTTTTGAACTTAACAGTTGGTTGTAAATTTCTCTAGAATTCCTTAAATCTACTCGTAGATCTAAGTATCCAGAAATGAATTTGACATTGCTGTCAAAATCCATGATAAGTCCAGGGTTAATCATAATAGAATTGTCAGTTATATTATAATTAGGAAAACTTAAACAAAAGGCAAAGCAAAAGCGAAGCATGATTAAATGGAATGGAGGAAGGATAGTTAACATCAACATCTGAAAAGGAAGAACATAACAATTTAAAGTAGTTGAATAAGTTCATAACTATAATATATATAAACACGAAAAGCTTACATATAACATCAATGGCAATTAAATGTAACACTTAGTTTCATATTTATCAAATTTTCTTTTCTTTTTTTCATTTTTATTTTGTTTTCTTCATTTTATAAAAAGTTAGGTATAGTACCCAAACATATAAAGTATAAGAGTATAAACATATAAAAGTATAGGATATAACACTTAAAGAATATGTACTTATGTGTAACTTACATACTAAAGGATCGAAATCACGCGCGCCTAAACACACTGAAGTTCGACTTACTTACTTACTATAAATTCAAATCGCGCGTAGAACACACGATGTAGCTTGATCTCTTAAAACTAACTATATACACAATTTACAGTTTCATACTTACTTCAAGGAATCACCGTTGAATAAATATGAAGATGAACACGAATTATATATGTGTGTTCTATGGGTAATAATTATATTGTTGATTTTGTATATGATTGATATGATTTATGTTTCTTGGTTTTGGTATAGCTCCAGTGCTGGCAAGATCCGTACCACTGGGTGTAGGATTGACAGTAGTGGAGGTAGTAGAAGTTTGAGGTAAAATATTAGAAGAAGGAGTATGTACATCCGTTATAGGAGTAGAATGGAAAGGGTGTAAAATGTTACGCACAGGATACATCCTTTGTGAATAAGTAGGAGTAGAATAATCAAGAGTGCTCGTGAATTTTGGTGAAAGCTTCGGAGGTAATTTAGGTGGAAGCTTTGGTGTTAATTCAGGAGGAATATCTCTTGACTTTAAAGGTAATGTAGGAGGAACATCTCTTGACTTAAGAGGTAAGGTAGGTGGAACATCTCTTGACTTAAGAGGTAAAGCAGGAGGATCTACTCTGGACACATCCAAAGGAAATTGCCTAAATATGTCAGAAACAGATCTAGAACGCACATTGGGATTGGGGGTCCAAGAAATAGAATTTGGATCAACTGAATGAAAAGATGGTGATTCAGGATTAACAGGAGGAGGAGGTGACACTCGTCTCGCATGACTGCGAAGTCTCATTGGAGAGTTGGCACGAGGACCTCTAAATTGTGGATGAGGACGGTAGGAAGGATCTATTCGTCTATCATCCTTAACAAAGGTTTCTTCAGGAGAAGAAGGGGAAGATTGGATGTTAGGATATTCATCATAATATCTAATAGGACTTCTAACACCTTGTTGTTGGTCTGGGGAAGACGGAGGACCACTACTATGAGTAGAGGAACGCCTAGAAAGAAGAGGAGAACTATGCATGGAGCTCTGACCAGACAAGTTAGGCTGAGAGAAGGGAGAAGAAAGCTGCGGAGAGCTATAAGAAATATTCTTTCGTAAAGAATGTGTTAAATATGGATTAAAACTTCCATTTGGATCTTGTGCCAAAGATGAATCGGATGGAACTCTTTGGGTTGTTTGTTGATGGGGAGTATGATGAACTGGTCTTGGAGAAGACTGTACCGAAGGAGGTAATGAAGATTCCGGGGAGATAGGAGTTACATCTCTTTGATGTTGCTGTCCTCGGTATTGTTGTTGTTGTACTGGCGATAGGCGTTGTGGCAGGTGATGTTGTTGAACTCGGGTTGTTGTTGTTGTTGCACTGGATTTGATGTTGCTGAACTCGGAGTTGTTGTTGTTGCACCTGGTGGTGTGGCTGGACCGGTTGTTGTACAACTTGTACAGGTGGTGGCAATATGTATTGCAGATCATACTCATCATCATCATCGTTGTCTGAATGAGTATCAGAAGAAGGGCCCCCTCCACGAGGATGAAGGCGTCGAGCCGGTGGAGGTTGGGGTGGCGGTGGACGAAAACCACGCTGAACATTTGTCGGGGGTAATGTTGGATTCCGTATAGGATCATAAGATTGCCAACTGGACAGGTGTGTCCATGGTTTTAACAGCTGGCATGAGGGAGAATTTTAAATTGTCCAAAATGTGATTCAAATTCTCTATTTGTAACAAGACATCGTAGAAGATATTTGTTAAATTTAAGAACATTAACAACTAAGTAAGGACCGACCCATTTCTTGAACAGTTTCGGAGATAAATGGGGAGGTTTTACTGCAAGTAGATAAACGTAATCGCCAACACGTATAGGACGTATAGGAGCCTTTGAGTGTTGTTGTTGGGCGATTCTAAATGTTTCCCTTTCTAATTTCTGACGAGCCAATTCGCGGATGGCAGCTGCTCTTTCGGCCATTTCCGCGTTAAAGTCATATAGATGATCCTTTAAAGGCTGTGTTTTGTTAACAAAGGGGGGAAACGTAGTCAGGAAGATCGTAGGGTAGCCTACGAACATAAAAATGGACCAGAAAATGTGGAGTATTACCGATAGAAGAGTTATAAGTAGAATTTAAGGAAATTTGCGCAAAAGCAATGTATTTTCCCCAATCGTCGTGCTGTGTGGAAACAAAATGACGCAAGTAATCCTCAATACGTCTATTTTCTCGCTCCACTAAGCTGTTGCTTGCAGGATGTCTAACAGCGATGGTGCGATTTTTAATGTTCCACGTTTTGCAGACTTCATTGAAAAATTCAGATGTGAACTCAGCAGCTCGGTCTGTTATAAGGATTTCTGGCACAGAGTGATGCAGTATGACCCTATTTAAGAGAGTTTCTGCAACAACTTTACCATCCCGTGAAGCTACAGGGCAAATTTCGCAGTAGCGAGTAAGTGCATCTTTAAATACTAAAATGTACTTAGCGCCTGTAATCTTACATTTAGGAAGTGGACCTATAGTATCTAAATGAACTCTAGAAAAAGGATAAAAGGGTAAAGGATATGAGTTGATAGCAACTGGATGAGGTTTGGAACCTTTGACTTCAAGACATGAAGTACATTGTTTACAAAAGAAAGAAACGAAGGTAGATATCCGAGGGAAGGTATATTTTTCCCTTATGCGATATTCAGTGCGCTCAGCACCTGGATGTCCTGCAGAAAGCGTATTATGATTCAAAAGTATAACAGTATATATAAGAGAATCAGGAATTTCGAGCAGATATTTGGTTTTGGGGGAAACCCAATAAAGTAAACCTTTGACTACAAGATGTGGGAGACAACTGTCCGGGTTAGGAGAATTTTCAATATTCTTGATAATTTCCGATAATCTAGGACATTTCCGCTGTTCATGGAAAACAACATCGTCTGTAAAGGTATAAACTCTAGTGTCGGGAAAAGCTATTGGAACAGGATTATGAACAAGAGCTATAGAAGGCTCTTCTGGATGATCCTGAAACTTTTTAAACCGAATGGCAGAAGTTTTGTGATCAGGATCGTCTTCATTAGAAGAAGAAAGGTGTCCAGTGTCAGGAACTGGGTGACGACTAAGATAGTCAGGAATTATGTTCAGTTTACCCTCGATATGAACTATTTCTGGGTTGAAAGACTGAATTTTTAGATTCCACCTTTCTAGGCGACCAGTTAATTGTTTATGCCTAAAAAGGTGTACTAGAGCGGAATGGTCCGTGTAAATTTTAAGGGGATAACCAAATATTATAGTTCTAAATTTGGTTAAAGCGTGTACTATAGCTAAGGCCTCTTTTTCGGTTGTGCTATAGTTTATTTCAGCTTTACTCAGCATTTTTGAAGTGAAAGCTAAAGGTTTTTCTTTCCCGTTCTCATCTAACTGAGCTAATACAGCTCCTATGCCAAAATCAGAAGCATCAGTGCTTAAAATGAATGGTTTAGAGTAATCTGGGAAAGAAAGTGCTGGATCTAGAAGTAAAAATTTCTTCAAAGAGTCATAAGCAGACTGTTGCTCAATTTGCCAAGAAAATGGAATATTCTTCTTTAGGAGCAGAGTTAGGGGCTGCACAAGAGAAGAGTAGTGAGGTATCATGTGGCGAAAATAATTGAAAAAACCAAGGGTTGAACGGACATCAGACACATTTTGTGGAAATTTAAATCCTTTAATTGCTTCTAATTTAACAGGATCAGGGGATAGCCCCTTCTCACTGATTTTAAAACCTAAGAAAGTGACACTACTTTTAAAGAAAGAACACTTTTCAAGCTTTATTTTTAGGTGAGCGTTAGTTAAAGCATTAAAAACCTTTGTAAGATGTGTATAATGTGAAGGAATGTCTTTACTGAATATGAGAATATCGTAAATAAAAAGTAAACAAACGACGCCTAGCAAGCTGGAGAGTGCCATTTCCATTGTGCGACTGAAAATAGAGGGCGAATTTCGGGTGCCCTGGGGCATCACCCGCATTTGGTAGTGCCCTCGAGAAGTGGAGAAAGCAGTGTAGGGACGAGACGTTGGTTCGACCTCTAAGTGTGAAAAACCTGAGAGCAAATCAATCGAGGAGAACACGCGTGCGGATCCTATTAAGGACAAGGACTCTGCAATGTTAGGCAATGGATACCTGTCCGGAACTGTGAATGAGTTCAACTTCCGGTAGTCTACTACTACTCTCATTTTTCCACCAGTCTTTTTAGGAATTAAAAGTAATGGAGAAGATTAGGAGAAATACTGGGTTCTATGTAACCCTTTTCCAAGATGTCCTCTACCCATTCGTCTATTGCCTCCATGTATTTATGGGGTAATCTATATGGACGGGTGTACACATAATCCGGACTGCCT
This sequence comes from Trachelipus rathkii, assembly GCA_015478945.1. Lineage (NCBI taxonomy): Eukaryota > Metazoa > Arthropoda > Malacostraca > Isopoda > Trachelipodidae > Trachelipus > Trachelipus rathkii. The sequence continues at coordinate 15,412 of JABUQX010133074.1, read as the reverse complement.
TCCATGAGTTTAATAGAAAATTTGTTTAAAGGACAGATGCCTACTGGATCATCTGCTAAAGCAATAGTGTTTCTATTTTTAACTAAGAAAGAAAGCATGTCCTCAAGTTGTGAAGGATTATTTAAAACTTATTTGTTTGAATCCTTACTAGATTCAGAAAGTAAAATTTCTCTGTAAACTTCCCGGATTTGTGCATTGGAAAAACCTTTAGAAGCAGTGACCGTGTTAATGTCGTATGGTTCGGTGGTTTTGTAAAGAAGCGGAGAAGCTGTAGTAAGTAGGCAGTGATTGTCGAAAGTAACTGTATCTGCGCCTAAGTTTACCAGTTCTAGCAAAATGTTGCCTTTATGGCAGGTGGAAAGAGTGTTTCCAAAGAAAAGTGTACCTGAGGAAAGATAATCACTTTTACTCTCAGTAATGAGTGCTAAATTCTCTGGAGGAGAAGCACCAATGTTGGACTGTACCTTAACAGGGAGAATGTACCTTGAGTGCGGTAATATCTCTAAGTCCGTAGAAGTATACACATTATAAGAAAGGGAGTCGTCTATGACAACATTTTGGCTTTCTTTAATTGTATCCGAGTAAGGCATCTGCATCTGGTGCGACGAGGTGGAAGGAGAATTAATTTCAATTGGGTTACTTTCAGGTGATCCCGCGTATCTGGTCGTTATTGCGACGAAGATAGAGAAGGATGTGAAATTGTGTTAATCTCCTGTGAATTAGGAAGGGTATTAAAAGAATTAGAAGAATAGTGAGTATGTTCAGAAGGATGTTTAAGTATATTTATGATGGTGTATGGGAGCTTTACTTACCTCTTTTGGGTGAAAATGTACTCGCTTACCATTATTGTACTGACTAAACAACTTTTTCTGATGCTGTACTACTTCTTCTGCAGTTAAACCTTTTTCCTTATTACCTATATTATCCATCTCATCCGGAAGGGATGAATAATAATTAGTATGTTTCAAAGTAGGAACTATAGTAGGTGTTTGCACTGCGGTGCTCATGTTTAACTTAACTTCTGTTGCATTAAATTGAGGCTTATTAGCATTATATGAAGACTGCATTGATGTGCACCGACCTAAATTGGTACGTGGTGGTGTACAATACACTTGTGGAGCTTTAATACTGGGAAGTACTGCGGTGCTCCGTCCAAAATCTCCAAAATTTCCCATAGAGGGAGCAGGAGTGGTCATGCAGCCTCCGTTTGAAGAGGAGCGAATATGTTTTCCTGTAAAATTTATTCAAGCAGCCTCCGGGGGAGGAGCGATACAGGGGTATAGAATGATCTCCGGTACCGACGGAGGTTCTATATGTGGAGTGGCTGTTCCCGGTACCAGGAACGCCAATAGTAGGATAATTAGAGGTAGCTCCGATATAGGGAGAGACTCTAATTGGAGATTGGGAAGAATACGTACCGGTACCGACAGCAGTATTTCCATCTCTTATTGCATTACTGACTGAATTTAGTCTTTCGTTGTTATCAATTACATACTTGTATGTTCTATATCCTTTCGTGGAGGTGTAGACTTAATGGCTTGACTATAAGACCTGTCTTTACTTACTTGTGTACCAATGTAACATGGATAACTTTGGAAATTATTTAAAGAAAGGGGGGCCTTTTTGCTCTTGGTTCCCTTTTTTATTAATTTTAATGGAATTTCCTTAATTTCACCATTATTATCCATAAAGTGAACACAATCACGCCTTATGTTTATTGTAAGTGGCAAAATTTTTAACGTATCGGATCCTATTAAGATCTAAAAGGAACGACGTAGAGTCCGGTACCACATAAAAATTACAAGTAAACGACTTACCATAAATTAATACCTGCAGTTCTGTTCTTCCTAATATTTCTAACTCTTGTCCTGATATAGACTTTAATATAATATCCGATTGGTGCAAAACAGGACGCTTTTTATTATCCGCACTATTGTACAGTTGCCGGAAAAGGCTCTCTTTCAATATCGAACGCGAGGCACCTGTGTCGGTAAGCGCTACTGTATTAATGACTTTGGAAAAATTATATGTGAGCTGGAAAGGAAGGCCATATAAAACTCCTGGCTTCATATGGTTAGAAGTGGTAAGTATGTAAGATGATGGTAAGGAAGAAGGAGTGTCTTCTATTAGAAAGGACATAGGGGATGCTGTAGAATTTATACTCTCGTGGACTCCGAGAGGGGCAGGGCAGTTATGAATTGAAGTCAGATTCATAACGCCCCCTGAAAATTTGGGTCTATGTTATTATCATTAGGTGGATAATAAGATTGAACTTGTTCATTAGAATAAGGTGTAAAATTTTCATAAGAGGACATAGGTTGGTCCATAGAAGGAGGATAAGCAGCAGCTTCGTCCATAGCTCCTACATGCTGACGCATGTATCGGCCGGAGCTATGCACAGGAGCTGAAGAAGGACGCTGAGAGAGAGGGTTGGACGTATACACATTACGAGGGACATAGGACGCGGAAGGTTTATACATGGGACGTTGGACATTAACAGAAGAAGGAAAAGTACGTGAAGGATAATTAGAAGAGGTAGAGGGATAAGAAAAAGAGGAAGGATAAGAAGGTGAACCCTCTGGTTTCCTGTTACCTCGCCTGTCTTTTTGCACTCTTTCACCTCTAGTCTTATCTTTACTTACTACTTTTCGCTCTCTTGTCCCTTCAGGAGCAAGAGATAAATACTTTATTCTTCTTAACCCTTTTTTGACTGGTGGTACTCTCATGTAAAGCAACTTAAAATAGCTATAAAATTTGTCATGAGTAAAAATTTTAGGTTTTAAGCCTATGGTACTCTCATGTTACGCATCAAGATTTATTTTGTGGAGGTATATGGCATCTAACTTACATGTGATAGTTTTAATATTTACATTTCGATTAAGATGTCGAAAATTTCGGTTCTGTGAAAATTGGCTGTACGAGTTTTAGAATAATTTGATATAAAGGTGTGTACCTAAAAATTTATTTGATTGATTTAGTAAATTAACTATCCTAGAACTTATTTATAACATAATTAGGCTATTTAATTATTTTATTTCTTTACAAATCATATTTTTCCAAGTGGCATGAATAGGTGCCGTCAGTAAACGAGTTGCCAATTCATAAATTTTTGAGGGGAAACTATTATTTTTTTTATTATTTCTTTCTACTGTTTGTGATAAAATAAAATGTTTTACCTAATGTAAACCACTAGATATGCATATTTAATGTTAATTTATTGTTTTTATTGGGTTTTATAAAAAAAGTATTAAAAATTTTGCTATAATACGAAAAAGAATCTAATTTATAAGTGCTATTTATGCAACTTATTACAGAATATATATATATATATATATATATATATATATATATATATATATATATATATATATATATATATATATATATATATATATATATTTATATATTTTTGTATTTATATATTTATACATATATATATATATATATATATATATATATATATATATATATATATATATACATACGCATATATCCGAGAAATATAGAAAGCAATAAAAGATTCTCTCTCTCTCTCTCTCTCTCTCTCTCTCTCTCTCTCTCTCTCTCTCTCTCTCTCTCTCTCTCTCTCTCTCTCTCTCTCTCTCTCTCTGCTTTGAGAAGTTCCATGAATTGTCAATGTAAAGTACAATATATCTATCTATATATATATATATATATATATATATATATATATATATATATATATATATATATATATATATATATATATATATATATATATATATATATATAAGTTCTAATATAGTTAATTTACTAAATCTATCAAATAAACCTCTATGTACGCTACACACCTTTATAACGAAGGAGGATAGAAGTGATTGCAACAACTATAGAGGAATATCCTTGCTTACGCATGCAAGTAAGGTATATGAGAAGATATTGGAAAAAGGACTGAGAGAGATAGGGGAGAATAAACTAAATGAAGCACAACATGGATTTAGACCAGGAAGAGGAACAACTGATCTGATTTTCTGCTTGAAGATGATAGTTGAGAAAAACTGGGAGAGGGGAAGAGACATTTATGTATCTTTTATCAATTTAGAGAAAGCTTTTGACACGATGCCTAGGGAAAAGCTATGGAAAATGATATGTGACCCATCCTACGGAATAGACCGAATGTTAATTAGGGTAATAGAAGGAATGCACATAGGGAATGAAAGTGCTGTTAGAACCAAGGCGGTATGATCTCACCGTTAATTTTTGCCATGAATATGGATAAATGTTTAAGAATGGCGTTGGAGGAGGAAGAGGAGATGGCTACGGTATATGCTGATGATATAGCGATGGTGACGAGAGATAAGGAGACATTACAAAGGGTGATGACAATATGGTCGGAAGTGTTACGGGATGAGTGGATGAATATGAACAAAGAGAAGATAGAGATGATGAAGATTTCGAGGGAGAGGGATAGATGTGAGATCCAGGTGGACGGGATCGTGTTTCGAGACACAGAAAGCTTCAGTTGCCTGGGAGTGAGGGTGAATTCGGAGGGGGAGACAGGAGATCGAGGGAAGATCGAGAAATTTTAGCAAAAAAGAGAAGACAGAAGGCATCTGTACCTGATATTGAAGAAAAGGCATGTGCCAAGAAAGGTGAAGGTGCTAATTTACACCACGATGCTGAGAGCGACGCTGATGTACGGAGCGAAGGAGTGGACTCTGAACACCAAAACCAGAAGTAGGGTGGAGGCAGCGGAGATGAAGGTGTTAAGACTGATAGTCGGAGCAAGTAGATGGGAGAGGAGGAGAAATGTGGAGATTATGCGCGAGCTAGAGGTAGAGCCTGTTCTGGATCTGGTGGGAAAACAACAGTTGAGATGGTACGAACATGTTAAAAGAATGGAAGATGAGTGATACTCGGCAAAATGCTACGCTATACATCCGGCGGGAAAAAGACCAAGGAAGAGATGGGTAGATGGAGTTGTGGCAGCTGCAATGAAGAGAGGACGAAACCTCGAACAGGTGGAGGAAGAGGAGTTGTACCGAGACAGGACGGCATGGAGGGGCTTCGTAAGTGCTTGGGCACAGCCCTATTCTATGCGTGTGGAAGAGAAGAAAAATATATATATATATATATATATATATATATATATATATATATATATATATATATATATATATATATATATATATATATTTCTATATACATATATATATATATATATATATATATATATATATATATATATATATATATATATATATATATATATATATATATATATATATATATATATTTATATATATATATATATATATATATATGTAACTAATATATATATATATATATATATATATATATGCTACTACTAATATAACAATAATATATATATAATAAATATATATATATTTATATATATATATATATATATATATATATATATATATATATATATATATATATATATATATATATATATATATATATATATATATATATATATATATATATATATAGGTATATATATATATATATATATATATATATATATATATATATATATATATATATATATATATATATATATATATATATATATATATATATATATATATATATATATATATATATATATATATATATATATATATATATATATATATATATAAGTAATAATTAAGTTTTACAAGTTAATTATATTTTTCTTTATTAAAATTGATGTGAAAATGATTTTTTTAAAGTTATTTTACAAGTAAATTATCAAAGAAATTAGTTTTAAATGTAACCTTGAAAGTCTGTCGGTACTCTCATGTGCCGTCTTCTAAATTAACATAATAAAAAAAATTTCGGAGAAAAAAGATAATAAACCATCTTCTACACTCAAAATAAATATAATACAATAGAAAAAACTATAAAATAAATGAAAAACCTACTCCCGTCAACAAAGGGTTAAAAATAAACCATAAGAAAATAGATTGAATTTTGTTTTAAACAAAAAAAATTTAAACATTTGATGATGGCACTTTAACTAGAACAAAATGCATCATATACACACTCCCTTGTCAAATGACCATATCTCTCGCACCTTGTACACCTATGCATACTAGCTCTTAGGTTACTAGGTCTCTCTCTAGTTCCTTGTTTTTCTCTGTCTCCTCCCTGTCTCTCTCTACTACTTTTCTCCTGAACTTGATGAACGTTTTGTTTACTTTTTACGTTAATGGAAGTGGGAAGCTTCTGTGGAGTCATTAAATTTATGGCATTCGCAGTCTTGGCGATGTATATCTCTACTTGTTCTAGAATGCTCTTATTTATGTCAAAATATTCAACTCTTTTGGGTTGTAAGGCCTTTGCAGTGTACTTGAATACTTTTGAAAATAATAGCATGCGTTTAGTTTTTTCTGAGATGCCTTCACCGTACTGAGCTATTGCATGTCTATCGTAGTCGTCTATGGCTACGGTTAGTTCATTCACAAATGATAGGAAAGTCATATTTGATTCCCATACTATTTCATCAATCTTATTTAAAGAAGTGAATGTAGACTCCACGGTTGGTGGATCGTAAGCACCCAAAAGCCTTCTTGCAAAGACGTTCCATTCGGTGGCATATTTCAGTTCGGTACTACCGTCAATGAACCTTCTTACCGATCCTTTGGGATCTACATAGTGAGAATAATTTGCTAGTTTCCCATGGTCAGTGGTAACATTATCTGCCTTGAAGGCATCATCAACATTCGTCAACCACTGGCGCAGGCTTGGGCCGTACCAAACTTTGTGCTTTTCACCTTCCAAATGAACTACTGGGAACCTCTTATTATATAATCTCTGAACAGATCCTTGAATAGGTTGGATTAAAGACCTATGTGGGTTATTTAAGTAAGGCACTTCGTTTCCTGCACTACTACTTTGCCTCTATATTAATAGGGAAGGGGGGAGGGGGTTGTTGGTAGTACTGGTATGTACCTGGCATAACCACATAACCTTTGGGCATTGGGTTCTGCAATCCCCCACCCTGACCTACGGGAGCTGTATTACTACTGAAATTGAAATTTGCACCATAAGAGCCCACGTAGTACTTGCTAGTACTAGAAGCAGGAACCCTTATGGGACCCATATGTGCAGGGATGCTAGAGATAGGACGACCGACAATATACATCCCTATACTACTTATCCCCATATTCCCATTAATACATGTATTTACCCCTTGTAGTTGTAAACCCTGAGTTTGTGTATAAACAGGCATGTATTGTATACCCCCATATGTTAAAGACCCCGTGGCAGGATCATGCAAAGCTGACCTAGGGGGGGGCATGGTTCCTCCTTGAGCACCATGACCATATGTGGTGTTAACAACTGTCGGGGACATTAAGGAAGTAGGAGTAGCAGTAAAAAGAGTTTGTACGTCAGTAATGGGAGCATTAGTAGTAACAAAATTATCGGTCGTCGTAGTCGTAGGGTCTACAGTAGTATTAGTAGTCGGGGTGTCAGTAATATTGTCCATTTTAAATTGAAAATTTTATGTTATAAAGTATTATGGCAATCTTACTAGTGCTGTTTCTCTTGAAATGAAGGTTGGGGCACTCTTTATTAATGGAATAAATGATTTATGTCCTCTGAAGAGTAGGCAATCCTGTGGCATCAACTTCACTTCTTAACACACGCACCTACACTAACGACTTGTCTGCAATTACAAATATATATATATATATATATATATATATATATATATATATATATATATATATATATATAATATATATATATATATATATATATATATATATATATATATATATATATATATATATATATATATATATATATATATATATATATATATATATAACTGTATATACTATATATATATATATATATATATATATATATATATATATATATATATAACATATATATATATATATATAATATATATATATATATATATATATAT
>JABUQX010133073.1:0-24669 GCA_015478945.1 Trachelipus rathkii | reverse complement strand
AAATCAAAGCTACTTAAAAAAAAAACATTGCTTAAGTAAGCAGCAGAATATTCAGCAAGAACATAGTGAAGAACGAAAAAGGGCGAAGCCGGTTTGTTTTTACTTATGGAACTAGGCATCCGTTGTATGGGAAATAGTTTTAGTAGGAGATGGTCGAGAAAAACTTTATGGCAAAGAACACCTAAAAAACATCTAAAATATAGAAGGAAACCGCAACAGTTACTCTGAAGTTGGGAAATGAATAGAAGGGGAAATGTATATTTAGAGATAAAAAAATATTTAGACAACTGTGCATGGTGGGCGCGTCTGTTTGACGAACTCATGATTCTATCGATCTATTTTCAATTGCGGGTTTCGAATGTTGTTTTACAATTTTATCAATGACTTAGGAAAAAGCGTGTTCAAGTTTTTATTATCTATGGTAGATTGTTGATAAATCATAGTTTGAAATGACATCTCTTTTGAGACGAGATCCGTGAGATGCAATCAAAGTTTTCCTCCTGTAAAAAATATTGAAACTGTGAAGGAAAATAATGTTAAATTAAAATAAAATGAAACTTGAGCCATACTATCACTGAATATAAAAAACGTAGACCCTTCCCCCCAAACATCCATGAAATAATTGGTGTTCCATCCGCTGAAAAACGAAGAGCTGAAAAAACTCATAGATGAAATGTTTGTTTTAATATAGACTTTCTTTCCCAACTCATAACCAAACTCTTATATTAAAAATTAAAAAGTAAATTTATCAATAGTAAATATTTATAAAAATTTAAAAGCCGGTAAAAATAATATTAAATATACATGATAGTGAAAATTCGCTGAATGGATAAAACCTTCACCTGAGAAATGTGAGACGATTTAAATGACTTACAACCATAGCGGGGTTGCATATCAAGAACACCAGCCGCTTTGAGTTTTTTCAAATACAGAAATGCGAAATTGGAATACGAAACATTGGGGCGAAAATTTGCACTCCCATGTGTTCTTTAAAATTTAGAGCGTCTCGGCGAAATGACGAACGAATATGTATTTTGTTTGCGGTTTGTTAGATCTTCTGCCCTGCTTTTTATTTGTAATTAAATTCTCTCTCTCTCTCTCTCTCTAACTCTCTCTCTGCTCTCTACTCTTCCTCTCGTCTCTGCTAGTTATCCTACTGAGACAACACTTCTATCTCTCTATCTATCTCTTCTGGTCCCTCAAGTAATGTTTTTCTATCTAGCTATCTTATTTTATTTATAATCTATCTATCCAATATCAATATCTATTGAAAAATATATTAATATCATTATCTATCTACTCTATCTTATATATTATTATATATGTGTATTGAATGCTTTATTTTATAAGGTGAGCATATATACATCTTCTACTTCATCATCTTAAGCTATATATATATCTCATCTTCATCTTCATATTCTAATACTCTCTCTATCTATCTCTCTATCATACTATTCACTCTTATACTTTACTCCCTTCTTACTATATCTTATATATATCTTATTATATAATTATGCTATCTTTATGTCTTTTCTATCCGTCTTCCAGGGTCAAGTCTTGTGAGCCCAATTTTTTTCTTTAACAATACAAATCTCTACTTAATGAGTCATCGGTAAAGTGGTTAAATGATTCAGTTTATTTCAACTCATCAAAATGGGGTTGACCATTTCACCCATTTATATACTTACTATACAAATAGTAAAGCACCACCAGTATAAACCATTTACTAATAAGTAAAAATAATTTACTTTTTAATATTAATTTTTTTTAAGACAAAATGCAAAAAATAAAATATATATATTAGTTCTGTATTATTTGCGTTTTATTAATAAATGTTTAAGTAAGTTTAAAATGGAGTTCAGGACAATATATATATATATATATATATATATATATATATATATATATATATATAATATATAAATATATATTATATAATAATTATATATATATATATATATATATATACCGTATATATTAGATTATATATATATATATATATATATATATTATATATAATATATATATATAGATTATAATATATATATAATATATAATATATATATATATATATAATATAATATATATATATAATATATATATATATATAGATATATATATATAGAATAATATATAATAATATATAATATAGATACAAGATATATCTATTAATATCTAAAGTAGAACTTCTGCTAAAAAAAATTACCAATGAAAAAAAAAAATTTAATTCCAGACCTTCTAAAATAGGTTTCGCCAGTGTTAGTTTTTGAGTTTTAATAATTTAGTCATGTAATAAGAAGCAGTTCTCTAAATAATTAATTTTTTGGCTTTAAAGTGATGAATTTGCTTGAATATTTGGGGAAAAATTGGTAATGGTACTACAATAAAAAAAAAAAAAAATCATGCATTATTTTATAACTAACTTTTCATATAAGAATTACGCGATAATTAATTTTTTTATTTTTATACTCTAAAAAGCCTTAGAAAAAAAAATAATAAATTTTTTTTTGGCAAAAAAAAAATTATATACAGAGCAAATAAGGAAAACATCGGATGCCAATTTGAAAATTAAGTCACAATATCCACTGTGGTATTAATCTTCTGACAGATATAATTGGGAAAATGTGAGACATCTCGAGCCATGTCTAACTTTAATAAATAATTTAACTAGACACTTCATCAGCATTTTCAATCACTACACATCATATGACCATTTTAACCATATCTGGTCTTTCAAGTAAGCAAATTTTCTCTCAGGATTCCTAAGTTAATCATATTAGAAACATTTACAAATTGCTTACAAAATAGCATATAAGTAATAAGTAAAGTACAGCAACTTATTATTACCTAATGATGAAATTTTAAATTAAAAAAAATATACAACCGTATATTTTCCCAAGTGAAAATTTTTTCCTATTCAGAATTTCTATCAATTTTCAATAAAATTAAAACTTTTTATTGGGATATGTTTGCTGAAACAAATTTTTTTCAGGTCAGAAACATGAAAATTCAAGTAAATAATATAAATTAAATTTTTTGGCAAACCTTATATTGCCAAGGATGACGACATTACATTTGCTCCATATATATATTATATATATACTATATAATAATATATATATATATATATAATATAATATATATATATATTATATATAATAAGATATATATATATATATATATATAACCGTATATATATATATATAATTATAGTATATATATAATATATATATATATATATATATATATAATATATAAATATATATATATAATGTATATATTATATATATTATATATATATATATATAATATATCTACATAAAATTAAGTTTTAATTAACAATGACTATCTTTCAATTAAAAATGTAAACTTTCAGTAAATATAACGCTTTTCCTATTATTATTATTATTATTATTATTATTATTATTATTATTATTATTATTATTATTATTATTATTATTATATTATTATTATATTATTATTAGGTCCTTTTATTAATTAAAAGTCATGTCAGCAAAAATATTACTAATAAAGAGAAAAAAAATCATCTAAGCATTAAAAATATAAGTAATAGCTACTCAAAAGGAAATTTAGATGCTGAAATGCATTCAGTGGAAAAGTCTAATCATTTAACAATAAAAAAAAAAAGTAGAGAAGGTACACAACAAGAGTAATTAAATCTCAATATTTAATTAAATTATATTATAAATTAAAATAACATTAATTACACTTTTATTTATATATACTGTATGTAAATGGAGATTCATTATGAGTACAAAGGGTGATAAAACCATTATATTGGCACTACTTCAAAGGTCAAATAAGCATTGGCACCCTTTCAAATTAATAAATCAAAATTTATTCTTTTAGTAAATAATCTAAATACATTGTTGTAATAAATATGGGTAAAGAAACCTGATAACCTACTAGCTTTTAACCATCTCTATTTCTTATTTGTTTCACTCATTATCTAATATAATTTTGCAATATGTAATACCATAGTTACTTATCCAATATCTTATTTAATTTGGCAATAGTTCTGACAATAATATACACTTATTACTTATTTATATTTTACTCTATCTACAGTCCTACAATAAAAATATTTAATATAACAATTAAGTATACAAATAAATCTTTATTATTATATCAAACCAATATGATCCCAAATTCTGAACATATTTATAATAAATCTCTCTTCCACACCCAGATTAATATTATTTTAAATGAGTTCTCTCTTCAAAAGAACGTATCACTTTGGATATACACATTTATACACACACATTATTCCCAAAGACTAGCTTTAAAACAGATTCAGCAAACTTAATCTTTGTTCTAGTTTACCAAATAGCTTCCATAGGTTAAAATAACTTCTTAATGGTAAGAACTCCAAATGAAAATTTTGCCATATATATATATTAGGGATGTACCGATACCAGAAAAGAGGCCGATACTGGTACTCTATTTTTTTAGGTGCCGATACCGATACTTTAATTAATATAATAAATACACAGTAATAAGATATAACATTTGTGTACTGCTAGGGAACTCAGGATTGCATTCCCTGTATAAACCAATTTTGTCATTAGTATTTCCATATTTGGTTGTGCCCAAGTATATTTATTTTATAAATTAAAATAGTATCTTTAAGGAATAATAAATGCAAATATAATATTAATAACTTTTTATGCTTGTGTTTATTCAAAAAATATTTCATTTCCATTTTCCAGTAAGTATTAACAAAGTTTAGCTACTAGCTCTTATGTTTTAACATGATTACAATTTACAAGAAGATTCTTTAACTAGCTACAATATAAAGAATTAAAAATAATGAAAAGAGACCTCAATTAATCAGCTTAAAAGATAATAAAAAAAAACGCTATTTTACTCAAACGATGTGACATAATAATATAGTCCTTTAAGATAAAGATAGATATCATTCAATACTCAATTCAAAAATTCACAAATGATGATGCAAAAACATGAAGCTTTCACTAGTAATCTGGCAGAGAAGCCTTGTTTCTTTTGGATGGTGTTTACATTACCTAACCTACACTATGAATACGCTCTCTCTCGACTGATGAAGAAGGGCTGATAAATATTTGCTCGCAAGCACTGATAATAATAAAAACCTTGGGCCAGTTTTTCATGCCAGTGCATGAAAGGAGTCTCTTTTGTAGTCAGCATCTCCATGTTTTATTAGAGCCTCATCTCCTCTTCACAGATTGCAAAATTGAATTATCTTTGCTCCTTGATTTTACTGTCTCTTCAGTTTTTACGATGAAGTTCCTTGGTGTGATCCTTTGAAGTTGAATGAGATGTCAATGCAATTTTGCCATGAACATATCAAAGTCTAACATATCCAAATCCCCATCTTCAGTAGGTTTATTTGCTGAAAAAGCCACCATCGTCACTGTCAGTGCTTGTTGCCAGGGGTTGCAGATAGGCGCTTCCACTTCTGGAATCTTTTTTTTTTTTTTTTTTTTTGTTCAAGCGAGCAAGCTCCTCGGTTATGCTATTAAATGCATTCTAGAAGTGGTTCACCGTCGGAGATGCCATTTCTTGTGGGGTTTCAGCTAGTTTAAGGAATTCCTTATAAAAACCTTTTATTTATTTATTTTTATAGTTGTCACCGCCACGGGCAGAAACCCTATTTAAGGAGGGGGTGTTGAACGCCTAAAAAAATTCATCGTAACCCAAATTACGCAGAGGAGCACAGACGCAGGCTGAAAGTGAGGGAGGGAAATTAAATTTAGGAAACACAGATGATGGAAAGAATTCCACCAGAACAGAAGTGGCAGAAAAGAAAGAAGCACAGCAGCGAACTAGTCCGGAGATTATACTAATAATCAACACAAAAACCATGTGCAACACAGCACCCCTTGTGCTACAAAGCTCCTACAAGGTGGGGCTACGAGAGTGAAATTCCCTCGAGCACGTGCCGCCTACAAGTACTATATAAAAGGATAAAGCACCAACATCACGGCCGCAAATATAAGGGTCAAGTGGAACCTTAGGAAATTTACAGGACCCAGTTTAGAAATCTTTGGCCTTTGACTCGACCTATAAAAAAAGCCGGGATGAAACCAGAGCACCCTTCCCAGATATATTAGGACAATTAGGGAATATAAGACAGTTAAAAAAGCCCACTGGCCATAATCGAGACTGTCCCAGGTACAACCACATCCAAAACAATGTGCTCATGCAAATCCACAAAGCACCCTAGGGACTTGTCAATTTGTTGTTAACTACAAATCCACCAAATTTGGGCTTAGTCAAAAACTAATGATATATAAATATGATACCCAAACCATCTACATTGCATTAATAACTAAGTTATGTGTTCACACAGCCATCTAACTTAAACTATATCACAACAAAAACCCGCCAATTGCTTCGTCAATATATTATATGATTCCCAACCCATACCATAACGAATCTAACCTTCTTAAATGTTGCAATCGAGTCACACGCAACAACCTCCTCTGGCAGACTATTTTCCAAAATTTTAACAAACCCTATTACTGAATGCATTCTTTCTTATATCTAATAGTCCTTTTTTTCTAATTTTCTTTATTATGGCCCCCTGAGATCACGCTGTCCATGTCTACTAAGAAAATTTAGTGATCTCTGTATTATCAAAAGATGTAAAATATTTTGTAACTTGTATATCATGTCCCCTCTGAGAAATCGCCTTTCTACAGAAAACATTCCTACTCCTTCAGCTCTCCTCATAGCTCTTACCCTCAAACCCAAAAGTCATCCTTACAATGTTGCTCTAGTGCACTCTCTCTAGCATATCTAAGTCTTTCTTTAAATAAGGGGCCCAAAACTTGTGCACAAGACTCTATTACTGGCCTACATAGCTATTATACAGTTTACTTATTACTTCCTTGCTCTTGGATAAAAACAACATTGCGATTTATTATGCCCAGCATCTATTAGCTTTATTTTTGCTAGCTTCCAAACACTGATTACTACTTTCAAATTACTGCTTATAATCAACCTAAATCTTTTTCTTGGCCCACAGACTCAAGCCAACCCCCATTCATATCGTAGTTAATACTTTTTATTTGAGTAACCTAGGTGAAAAGAACCTTACACTTTTTACTATTTAAAATTCATTTGCCACTTATCTGCCCACCCAGAAGTTTATCAGATCATTTGAATCTTTAGCTCCTTCACTATTCCTAACTGATTTGGCCACTTTAGTATCATCTGCAAACTTAGGAAACCTTGCATTTAAGTCCCTGCGTCTAATCATTTATATATATGAGGAACAATAGTGGCCCAGCACTGAACTCCCTGTGGGACACCACTCTTCACTATTTCCCATGTTGATTTATTCCCATTTAGTTGTACACACTGTTTTCTATTTCGCAACCACTCTTTAATCCAACCATGTACACTCCACCTATACCACATTGCAATAACTTTTTCATCAGCCTTATGTGGGGACCTTATCAAAAGCTTTACTAAAGTCTAAATATACAATATCAACGTGGATCTCCTTTGTCGATACATTCGAGTGAATGTACCATAAATTTCTAAAAGGGTTTGGTCTGACATGACCTTACCCTTTCTGAAACCGTGCTTGGAGTCATACAATACCTTGTATCTTCGAAATATTTCTCTATATGACTTTCAGTAACTTTTCCAGAACCTTACAACCAGAGAATGTTAAGCTAACTGCCTATAATTTCCCAAATCTTCCTTACTACCTTTCTTATAAAATAGGCACAACATATGCCATTTTCCAGTCATCTGGTACCTCACCAAATGCTATTAGATCGCTTAAAAATCAATACAGTGCCTTTGCAATTTTACTACTACTCTCCTTCAGAATTCTACCATTATATACCACAGGGGCCTGCAGCTTACTTGCGTCAATATGTTCTAATAAACGTTTAAATATCTTTACATCAAATTCAAATTCTGTAAAGTCTATTTGTTACATGCATATAAGAACTATTAGTCTCCAAACTATTATCTAAGCTTTCCTCAGTAAACAACTGAAAGCAAAATTAAGCATTGAAAATGTTGACCATTTCCTAATCTGAACTCACTAAATTTCATCAATTTTAATTGGAACAATTGTCGTATTCTTACTTTTAAATTTTATAAAGCCTAAAAAACTTCTTCAGATTCTTATTACTATTCCTAGCTAAATTAATTTCTGCCTTCTCTCTTTGCTTTTCTTATTGATTGGTTAAGTTCATTTCTATTTTTCCTATAATTTCTAAATCATCTTCCCTATTACTTACTACCCTTGAATATTTAAACATCTACGCTTTTCATTAATTTCTCTCTTATCTCTTTATTCCACCAAACAGGTTTCTCTTTGCCACCCGAATGGGTTTATCTTTAAAACATACTGACTGAATATTCGTTAAAATTTGCTTTAAAATGTCCACATGATAAAACAGTTTTGGTCTTTAACTCTTTATCCCAGTTAGTTTGTACTAAGCATGTCTCGAAATTTGGTAAAATTTCCATTTCGGAAATCTAAGAATCTTTCCTATTAACTTGCAATTTGGGCCCAGATTAGACATTCATAGTAAATCTAATTATATTATGGTCACAAGTCCTAAATTCTCCTCAACTCTAATTTCATCCACCATACTTCATCATTAGTTAATATTAAGTCTAGTAGTGCATCGTATCTTGTGGGTTCTTGAACCATCTGGGTCAAAAAATTATCTAATATACAATTATGGAATGCAGAACGTACTATGTCCATATTAGACAAGGAATCCCAAATGAATGCCCGGAAAATTAAAATCACCCATTATGACTATACCTTTTTTCTTTATTGTGGCATGCGTGCCTCTATTTTTCTTTCACAATTTCCACGTCTAATTCTTGACTCTGGCCAGGAGGTTCTATAAATGCCCCCTATTCTAAATGCATTTATCTGTACATAAGATATCTACCCACACCGCATTCAATATCATATTCATTTAAACGTCAGTCATTAATACAGATTGAATATTGCCTTTTAACATAAAGCGCCACAAGCAAAAAAAAAAGAAAAAAAAAAAAAAAAACACACCCTTCTTATCAACAGTGCGGGAACCCGCCTAAGACCGAGCGTAATGGTATAAATAAAGTGGAACCTACCATCTAATAATCACTCATTCCTGCACACGCAAGTTCTTCACATAAAATAAATCTTCATAGTAACCCAGTTGCCTCAGTTATGCAGAAATTCTAGATGGCTCATATTATGATAACTAATCAGCTCGGCTTTTTTATTCTAGGCTATGAGCATTTGATGTTAAAAAACATGATGGATAGTCGATAACGCGTGTATATTTAAATTATTATGTCGTTCATCATTGTAGTTACCTGGTAAAACAACACTAGCTTTATTTATCTCCCCACTGATTATAGTTACCATTGCTATTATTTGTATCAAGATTTAGCCCACCACCCCCAACTTACCTAGTTTTTGCTAACAATCTCCAAAACTGCGTACAATGAAAAGCCAACACCTTTACGACTAACGTGAACTCCCATCTGCTGCAAAAAGATCTTTTATCCTGAAATTCTCTCCAGACGAAGATCGCAAAACAATTCCTATAGATTTAAACTAGACCAAACAATATTTCCTAACATAATCCATTTTTACACCTAATGAGTGCGCTAAAAGCCACTTACTACACCCCATTCTACCGCAACCTAACCTAGGTAAAAATCCCAAGAAATCATGCACCTTCTTCCCTTAGCTTTCATCTTCGGAATCAATCTCCTATAATCTGCCATTACATTCTTTCTAAGAGACCTTCTATGTCCTATACATGTTGAATATACCCACATGCACAATCACAGATCTGAATCAACATTGGTAGAATCAATCTCTCTCTATCTATCCTATACAGGGCCAGATAGCTAACATCTCTGGTTGTAAAGGTTCTGGAAAATTAAAAAAAAAAAAAAAAAAATGTTACTGAAAGTCATATAGAGAAAGATTTAAGAAGATAACAAGGATTGTATGACTCCCACACGGTTTCAGCAAAGGTAGGCATGTCAGACAAACCTTTGAGAATTTATGGAATACATCTGACTGTTATCGACCAAGGAGATTCATTGATATTTGTATATTTAGATTTAAGTAAAGCTTTTATAAGGTTCCCCACATTAAGGCTGATGAAAAAGTTATTGGAATGTGGTATAGGTGGAGTGGTAGATGGTTGGATTAAAGAGTGGTTGCGAAATAGAAAACAGTTTGTACAACTAAATGGGAATAAATCATCATGGGAAATAGTGAAGAGTGGTGTCCCACAGGGGTTCAGTGCTGGGGCCACTATTGTTCCTCATATATATAAATGATTTAGACAGGGACTTAAATGCAAGGTTTCTAAGTTTGCAGATGATACTAAAGTGCCCACCCTCATTTAGGAATAGTGAAGGATGCATAAAAGAATCAAAATGATCTTGATAAACACTTCTTGGGTGGGCAGATAAGTGCAAATGAATTTTAATAGTAAAAAGTTGGTAAGGTTCTTCACCTAGGTTACTCAAATAAAAGTTTTGAATACGATATGAAATTAATATGAAAAGATAATGAGGTCTTTTTTTGTTGGGACAAGGGGGAAAGAAAAAAAAAAGATTTAGTTTGGATTATAAGCAGTAATTTGAAAGTACTAATCCAGCTGTTTGGAAGCCTAGAAGTAAAGCTAAATAAGAGCTGGGCATTAATAAACGGCAATGTTGTTTACAAGAGCAAGAAGGATAAGTAAACTGTATAATAGCTATGTTAGGCCAGTAATAGAGTATTGTGCACAAGTTTGGGCCCCTTATTTATAGATAGAAGACTTAGATATGCTAGAGAGAGGCAACGTAGAGCAACAAGGATGATTTCTGGGTTTGAGGGAAGAGCTATGAGGAGAGGCTGAAGGAGTTAGGAATTTTTCTGTAGAAAAGCGCGATTTCTCAGAGGGACATGATACAAAGTCTACAAAAATATTTACATCTTTGATAATACAGAGATCATAAATTTTTCGAGTAGAAACCATTGGACAGGTGACCAGGGTCATAATAGAAAATTAGAAGAAAGATATGCCATCTTTATATAAGAAAGCATTCATTCAGTAATAGGGTTGTCAAATTTTGGAATAGTCTGCCAGAGGAGGTTGTTGAGTGTGACTCGATTGCAACATTTAAGAAAAAGGTTAGATTCGTTTATGGATGGGTTGGGATATCATATAATATATTGACGAAGCCAAAATTGGCAGGTTTTAGTTGTGATATAGTTATAGTTAAGATGGCATGTGTGACCATAACTTAGTTATTAATGAATGTGGATGGTTTGGGCTACCATATTATATATCATTAGTTTTGACTAAGGCAAATTGGTTAAATAAAAGTTACAAACAAATTGACAAGCCCTAGGGTGCTTTGTGGATTGCATGAGCATGTTTTGGAGGTAGTGGTTACTGGGACAGTTCGATAAGGCCCATGTGGCTTTTTACTGTCTCTATATTCCTAATGTCCTAATGTCCTAATATCCATGATAGCACTCACTCTGGCACCTGGATAACATACTCTCAATCGTTTCTTTTATTCTTGAAAAAGTCCTATCTAGGTTATCGTGCATAGAAGTCTCCATTACCAATGTTTCCAGTCTTCCCTTCAGAAAAACGGCAACATTACCATTGGCACTCTATCCCTCCCCATCTGAAAGACAGTCGAACCTATTACTGACAGGTCACAGGCTGACTGACTTCGAGATCCTCATCTTTAAAATTATTATTTCTTAGTTCCTACAAACTCTATATGTTTCGTGCCAGATCCTATTATAACTAACTTTATCCTTTGTCCCTCTCATCTTCCTGCCTAGGTAAATCACTATCCTGTCTACCCCTAGGTCCCGCTCCCTCCTCACCTCGACATCCCTACTAACCTTTCTCCTAAACACTTCCCCCCTTTCTCAACTCAAATACTTCTTCTTTCAATCCATGCATATCTTCACTCAGTCTTGCAACCTCCTTTCCTAACAACACATTCTCTGCATTCAAAACCACAAACAGGGCAGCTATCCACATATTCACCTCTCACAGTTCCCACAGTTATCACCAGGGCTGCGGAGCCGGAAGCCGGGGGAGGCCGGAGCCGCAAGGTTGGGTGGAGCCGAGCCGGAGGCGGGGAAAAAAAAACCTTTTTTTTTGGAAAAGAGGAACTGGAGGCCGTGGAGCCGGAGGCGAAATTTTGGGGATCTGGGGCCGGAACCGGAGCCGGAGCCGGCACCGGAGTCGGAGGCGAATTTTAGGACCTGGCAGCCGGAGCCGGGAGGCCGGAGCCGCAAAAAAGAGAGGCTGCCTCCGGCTCCGGCAAATACAAAATTAAGTAATTATTAATTTTATTAATACAGCGTGTTATATATATAGTATATATATAAGTATATATATATATATATATAAATATATTATATATATATATATATATATAATATATATATATTATTATATATATATATATATACCGTATATATATATATAATATATATTTATTAATATAATATATTATATAAATATATAATATATATATTATAATTATATATATATATAATATATAATATATATATAGATATAATTAATATATATATTACCGTATATAAATATATATATATGATTATTATTATTGTGGTAGTTTTTGATCCCCACCACAATAGAAGGGCACCTCACCTGTAAGTTTTGATGAGGTAGATTCCTTTCTCAGAAGGGTCTGCCACTACGTTGAGGTGTTTAACGACTCTGGGGCGGACTTCTTCTGTTGGTGGAGTATGTAATATATTTATGCTGGCAGTGGAAGTCTCTTGATCTAAGTACAGTTGTTCCTATTTAAAACTCTGGCTCTTTCAATACTCTGTAGTGACTTGGAATGATGATCTTCTACTGGTCAATTCGCCTCCAATTCGCCTTCTAAATATTATGATTTTTCCTGTTAAAAGGACTATATTGGATTAAGGTGTTCTTATCAAACCAAGTAAAGTATACACCAAGTATTTTCTCAATATTTCAATCAAATTTCTGCAGCCACATTTATTTGAAGGGTACTCACTTTTTATCCCCCTTGTTACTCAATGTTATTTACCATCACATAAGACTTACATAAAACCCTCTGCAGCTTTGATAATTAAAAAAAAAAGGACACTCAATGGTATTTATTAAAAAGATTACGAAAAAAAAATGAAACATCTCCCAACAAAACAAGATTAATTAATTAAATAAAAATGAAAATCATATATATATATATGCATATAAAAAAAAAAAAAAAAAAAAAAAAAAAAAAAAAAAAAAAATGAACAAGAAATAATGAAATTTAAGAAAAAGAAAAAAAAAGGAAAAAAAAAGTATCAAAAAATATATATATATATATATATATATATATATATAATATATATATATATATATATATATATATATATAAATAAAATAATAATAAATTGTACTATATACCGGTATACTAACCTATCTAGCTTCTGGAAAGAAGGGGGCAAACAATAGCGCAATCGACTTTGCAGGGAGTGGAGTCCAGTGGGTGTGTGTTGAAACAATGTTTTTCTTTGTCCTTTCTAGAATTTAACTCAATAAGGTCTTCCACTCTCCCGCAAGCGAAAGATACGGCTCTCCCTTCACCAAAAACGATCTTTATATTTTTAAAGACTATGATTAATTTTATAATTTCAGAAAAGAAACACACCTATATATAGATCTTTCTAATTAATTGAATTTTTATTTATGACAAAACTTTAGCACAAAAATTTACCTAAATGAACTGCTTTTAGCTTCTATAAAAAAAATTCTCTATTTTTGGCGTTTATAAAAATGATGTCTGCTTTCGTCTTCTATAAAAATTATATCTGCATAAAATGGATTTCACATTTACCAATCTTCATCTGCTTTACCTTGTCTTCCTACAAATTGATCTTTTCTTCTATAAGTTACGATGAAGACCTATCCTCTCAATATAAACTTTAATTTTTTTTACAGAAACTTCCTAGTCTTAGCGACAACCCTCAATCTAAGTTACAGGGTATATAGAAATAAAACTAAGGAGATGGATGAAGCACCTTGGGAGGTGACGATGCCATTTCGGCAAAGGAATTGGTCGAAATCAGGTGATAAAACAGGTGGCAAATCAGGAACTCCCTTGGCGGGAAAGTTCACACCGTTTTCCTTTTCTTCAGGTAGATGGTCTCCCTGTACAAATGTGGACCGCTGATGTTCCAAACTGGATGCGTTCCAAGACTTGGATGCCAACTTCACTAGGGTTATATCCTGGTTCTTCGGGATCACAAACTGGGAGCTAAATAGAAACAAGAATTAACATCTGTTTCCAATGCATTATCTTACACAATTAATAAAGCTTCAAAACTCAATAAAACTAAATAAAGATTTACTAAATTTCTCTATTCCCTTTCTATTACTTCACTATAAGCAAAACACATAAATATGAACATAATAATCTTTAATCTTTAATATTTACCCTTTTAATAAGGCCAGGAATTATTGTCCTATCGTCTGTTTTTTCTGTTATTTTAATGATTTTCTTCACTTTTCGTTTGTTTTCTTCTTAATTTTTTTTTGTTCTTTGGTATGGATTTCCGTTTTTTTTTTTCTTTCTCTTTTAGATTTTATTTCCAAAACGTTCAAAATTCACAAATATCTGTAGGGAGAAAAACAAGACATAGATGAAATCCGTCTCATTCCTCCCCACCCGTCAATTCCAGTATTGACGCACAAGGGAAATGCTTTTCTTCATTTAATTTCTTAATTTCTTTAACTTCACTTAATTTCCTATATTTAATTCTTTAAAAGTATTTCTATCTTATTTTTAATTTTTCTTTTTATCTCGTTTCTTTCTTTCTCTATCATGAAAGGAAAGACGATTGGTAGGCCCTGACACGGGCCCCCCGCGACCGAGTATAGGACGAGTATTTTGCCTTCTCTTTTTTGACTAAGCTCCGTTAGCGGTCAATTACCAATCTAAGCTACATCTTCGAAACCTTCAAAGGACAGGCTCATCAGCGAAGAATTTGCGGACTTCTTCATTTTGCCATTATTAAATAGGCCTCTATGTCGGCTTCTTCATTTAGAGGTATTCCCACGTATAGGCGGTGAATATGCGTTGAATGCGTCTTCAAAGGTTTATCAAGTAGGGGAGAGTGCGTGCCTGAAATTTTCTGCGCGTGACTGGCATTAGACTCCCAACGAATTCGGCCTCCGTGGCAGCTGAGCCAAATCAGAGTGAGTGTCCCTGAGGCGCAATATTCATCACTGGTTTTCCTCCTGAGGGGAGCTTAATACTCTACGGATCCTACCCATGGACTGATGTCTATTTCTATCTGTCTTACTTCCTATTTCTTTACTCTAATATTTTTTGCTGTGTAACCTAAATTTATCTTTCCTCCTGTTCTTTTAAAGTTCTTGAAATTTGTTTAATAGTAGCTAATATTTCTTCATCAATAGTGCCTACAAATGAATCATCGTCATCGTCGTCAAATCATCATTATCAAAATCAGTTATCTCGTCAGGTTTATTGGTACCTCCACTTCATTATCATCGAAAACTTCCTCAACTTTCTCTTCATCATACAACACTGATTCTCGGTCTTCATTTAGCGCATATCGTTGGAATGTCGGATTATTCATCAAATAATCAGGGGGCATATTTTCCATATCCTTAATTGCCTATGGTGGGCTCGATATTGTTTCCCGTCCGCCGAGGATTTTATTACATAGGTGACCTTGTTGTCATTGTCTACCCTGGCCCACATTCTGAGTCCAAAATTGGTTAGCCGCGCGACCTTAATAAATTTATTAATATCCAATAAGACCTCTAATGAATTTGGTGTTGGATATCATTATTCTCTTAGTCATTGAGATTTCTCGTTTTTCGTAAGACGCATCTCATGTCTCGAGAAATATATTATATATATCTTAATTGAGTTCGATACAACTAAAAACCTATTTCCTTCATACCATCTGATGAGTTTATTAAGTTATCTATACAGTTTTTTATGCGAGCAAAATTCTATTTATCTCTTCTATTTGATTTCCTGAGCATGCATACATGATCGTCGCATACTTACCTAATATTATGATCAAAGTTTTATGTCATATTTCTATATCTATATATTTTATTACCCTCAGCTATGAGGTTTTTATAAGCTTACAGTGTCATGTAATTCACCTAATGGCGGCAGCTGCACCTCCTTTAGGATATTTTCACAGGTGATGATGATATATCGTGAGTATATTTAAGTTTCTTACATGAATAGTATATTATATATATATAGTATAGTTGTTGAATATTGTAATATACCAATATAATAATATACACTATATGATTATTATAATTACTTCATATACCCACCGTAATATATATAGACTTTTTGGATAGACATTCTACAATAGGGATTAAATATGGATACTTAGATTGGTATATATATATAAAATATCACACTTAAACTTGATTATCACTAGATATTTTTGTGTTTATACATTCCTACGCATAATCGACTTAACGGAATGGTGATTCCTCACAATCTCTAAATAAATAACAAAGAAGAAGAAGAAGAAAAAAAAAATTGAAAAAAAGTAAATAAATAATGAAAAATAAAAATAAAATAAAATAAAAATAAAAAAATGAAAAGAGATAAACATTTGTCAACGCATACTTTAATTTAGAAGTACATCAAAACCCAAAAAGTTTAGTTTCCAAATTCAAGCCAGTCTTTTTTTTCTTCTTCTCTCTTCTTCTTGCTCGCTTCGAGCCCGGTGTAAGATGTCTTACAGTTGAAGCGATGAAAGGTTTTCTATTGTAACTAGTTAAGTAAATTTTTTACACATTTGTGTAAATATGCAATATTTGACCCGAAAGAGGTTGGTGGGCAGGAGTGAGCTGGTGAGAGTATATCTAGATAATGCGTTATCAACTTCTGGTAGAAATATTGATGCAGGAGGTGGATGTGTATATATGAATGCTGCAGCGATGATGTAATTTGATGCCCAATTATATTACTTTAATGTACACACACACAAACACAAACACACCCACCTAAATAAATATTCTAATCTATAATGGATACCGTGTCTGTATAATGTCAGTATATTATACGTTCTGGTAATTTTGTATAAAAATGAGCATATAATATATATATATTAATTTCTATATATAATGTGATAAATTACATATATATATATAGTATTGCGTACATTTTTTTATATTTAACTTATTGTTTATATATTATATTTACTCAGTGATTCCAAAAATAACCCCTTTATATACAGTGACAACTTTATCATACTTAGCTGGCGCGCGAGGACATGCTTAAGCCTGCCCCTAGCAGTATGTTGCGCGTTAAGTTGATGACGACCACGCCACGAGGACTAAAGTAAAGCGCCTAGAGAATTGCTTCCTGCTGGTGAATTAATATCACCCACCCTAACATGGAAACAACGCACGCACTCTCACTCCCCGTCCACGGCTCCGCAGGCATAATATTCCCTTGCAGTGAGCCGACAAACAGGGCCACCGCGCAGCACGTCGTGAAATCACTTTAAGAAATTGTATCTAGTAATCCGCCGAGTACGCCATCTCAGATATGTGCGAGATATAAGAGTACAACTGTGCGATCAGATAGCACATGCTATTTTGTTTTTTAATGCATTACGTAGTATTATTCAAAACATAACCTCCAATTAAGTATATTATCACTGACGATGAGAGAGTATCTTGCCATGAGCAACCTTATGGCCCTCAGCTCATTGTCCGCTATAAGTGTTTGACGACCACGTCAAAGCGGTCGTTATTTTGTATAATTACTATACACACTGAGCAGTTGAATTGTGTAGCATTGTCTATACATACAACTATATTCCGCCGCGTTATAAATGTATCTTTCACTCTAGCGCCGGCTAGTCTCTGCCATAGATATCTGTCGCCCTTCGCCCAGAGCTGCTTGTACGTTCGCAGTAGAGTTGCGTTGCCATAGTATCTCTATATTCTGTAGTAGTATATGCCCTAGTTGAGAACGGGTAGATGTGCTCTGGTGATATGATTTCACCACTCCAGGATACAAATTCATCGCGCTTTACTTTATGCATCAGTGGTCCTATAGTGTCTGTTTTCATAACACAACTTCCTCACTGGACATCTGTCTCTAACCTAGAATGGACCACAGGGTGACATCCCAGGCAGTATGAAATACTAAAGGGTTATTTTTGAATACCTATCACACTGCGTTGAATTTGTATGCAGTTGTGTACTGGGTAACATATAATTATAATGCGAAATATCATATACTATATCACTACGTAAGGAAAACCTTACCCTGTTATATAATATACTCAGATCATTCTATCAGAGTTAATACTATTAATATGTTAACTTATCTTAATACTACGCTATATATATATTATATATATAGCGTGGTGATGATGTGTTGTGTCGCGTAGTACGTGCTGACACGCTGGCGCTATCTGTTCTCTCTCTAGCAATTCATGTATAATTTAAGATTTAAAACTTATAAAAGTGAAAAAAATATTTTTTTCATTTGTCAAAGACACCTGTGTTTTTTTCTACATACTGAGGTTGAAGACATCGTATACTCTATTCATTGGTTAACATAGTTTATTTCCTAGCGTGCTTAATTTATAGTGTATTGACTCTATACTATCGCATTATTGCAAATAATATAACTAATAATAATAATAATAATCAAATTATCATAAATACAGTATACTATAATAATAATAATAATAATAATATAATAATAATTACTTAAAAATAATAATAAATTTTTATTTACTTATAATAATAATTAATAAATATATATATCATTTATATCTGATCATTATATCAACTATATTCTATTGTGAATCTATGTAATTATTGAATTATTATTATTAATTATTATTATTATTATTTATCACTTATTATTAGTTATTATTATTTGATATTCACTGATATACATCTAATATGTACCCATCTCATAAATTCTCCAATAAGTTCACTTGTTTTGGTTATTGTAGAGTGCATCTCGAAATGGAGCATAGTTATTCATAGTAATAATAGCAATCATATTTATTTAAGTGTAAAGTAGAAGGCCCTGAGTTCCGGTATTTGCAGAGAGTGTGAAAGGTTGTGCTTCACTTCTCACCTTTTAAATAATGGTTTTGAATTATAACCCAATTATATTGCTGATTTTAAAATGATATTAGCTTTTCAGTATAAAACCTTACCTTCATCCATGAGTCGCTGCTATTACGAACTTCAACTGAAAATACAAGTATGAGTACAATGAGCTTCTCTTTAATTCCACACAGAAATTGATTCGAGTATATATATATATATATAACTATTCCAATTAATTATATCCACTCTTAGAGAATATTATATTACTATTCAATACCCACTGTCAACTAAATTAGTGCTGTCACATATTAATATTCATAGGGGTTTACTCCTCATTCATATTTGTGACATATATTATATAATGTAGTATTAATAGGAGTGACAATCCATATAAAAGATTTATAATAGTAGTATATTACAGGCCGCAATCCACTCCTGAGAGGACTAATCAGATATGGATTAAGAGCTACACTCATATTTATGATCTCATTGGGGAGGATTAGTATTAACGCGAGTCCTTTCTCTTCAACCTTACCTCAATATTCGTGAGTTTCATTGTGATGTGAGAGTCCTCTATTCTCAATAAATCACGTTTAAAAATCAATAGACCCATCTCAAAATTCTTAAAAATGCATAATTACATAAAATGTGAGAGGTCCTGAAGACTGCGTGTACCATTTAGCCAACATAAAGTATTACATTATATTTACGTTGCCCTGTCACCCCAAGTCTGATTAACAATATTATTTGTCACTATATACAACTAGAGAACTAAGCGAGTGTCTGAGTTTACTTGTGCGAGCTAAGCAGTGAGCAATCCCAGCGGGCTTTCTTTGTGCATGTCAGGAAGCTCTGCTCGCAAGGTGCTCTGTTTCTCCGTCACCCACAAGAATCACCAGCGTAAATCGACCTGATATGTTTATGTTGTTTGTGTCATAGCACTATATACAAGTTCAAGTTGTCAATACTTGCCAATCCTTCTGTCCCCTCAACATCGCTGTAACAGTCTTACTGGCTTAAGCAGCGATCGTCACAGCCAAAACTAAACAGTACAGGCGTTCTGACAGGAATTTGTTTCATGCTGGTCACTTGTCCCGCTTCGATCATTGTTTCCTCTCCATCAACACCCCCCCATTTGACATAATATCCTGATCTCTTTAAAAAGCACGCTATACCCACATGCAAGGCGCATACAGCCAGTGAGGAGAAACATGCTTATTTTGTATATTACCATTAATATTTTGAAACACGCTGATTTCAGACCTCGGGTTGACATACTTTTTCTATTTAATGTAACATTTTTAGTACTGGATTCATTTTTCATCTTAATACTGGCTTTTCACATACTACCACCATTCATTTGAATTTTTAGTGAGTTTTATTAAGCAACAACAGCCGAGCCATGCCCATTCCTGGCTACATTTTGATATCTCAGCTATTGATTACTTTTTTGACATAAAGTTTTTATTATTGACTCATATATTTTCATGGATTATATTGTATTTTTAATAAGCGTCGATTATATTCTATCACTTTATTATACTCGCTATGGTAGTCAGTCTATATATTTTTGTTCATATATATTCAACTGTTCTTATATGTCATGGCATTAATTAAATAATAATGATATATTAGTATGCATTCATTTAGCTATTATTATTATTATCATTTTTATTAAATTTAATATTAAAATTAATTATTCAATTATTTAGTCAGAATATCACTTATTATTATTGCTCTCCTATTATTACCTATTATATTATTATTTATTATATATAAGAGTTATTTATACTGTATATAACTCTTGGTTTGCTGGCACGCTAAATCAAGAATAGCAGCTTGAGTAGCCTGGGTTTCTGGTTCTGAAGACGTACCATAATTATTATTGTTAATAGAGTTGTTATGATTGATATAATTTTTCTTTAATTCATCAGCACTATAATTTTGTAAGTTTATTTCATTACACTCAT
This sequence comes from Trachelipus rathkii, assembly GCA_015478945.1. NCBI lineage: Eukaryota > Metazoa > Arthropoda > Malacostraca > Isopoda > Trachelipodidae > Trachelipus > Trachelipus rathkii. The sequence goes on along the minus strand of JABUQX010133073.1, from coordinate 3,557 downwards.
CACTGTTTGTAAGAGGGTCATTTATCACTTGGATTGTATCATGAAATCTCACTTTTCTGTTGTGAGTATGGTTTTCATGGCTGCGGTTAGATGGAAAATTTCGCAGCCTCTTTAGCAGTTTCCCGACGATGATGGGACATTTTGTATAGCATTTTTCTCGCTATTATTATATATTAATGGATACATAGGGCATTCATTACTCTGTTCGTCAAAGTTCACGACAGGATCAGAGGAGGTACATTATAGGCGCACACTCATTACTCTCACATCGTAACTAGGCTTTGCAAGAGATACGAGCCTGGTAAATAACAACTGTCCTTACGGCGTGCGTTATATAATGCTTATTACTTTACCACTCTGCATCTGATCCTGAGCTAGCGTGCACCTACTTTTGTCGTCTGTCCTCATTGTCCTCTCTCAGCTGAGATATTCATGTGCGGGTTGGCCTTTTAATGAAACTGGTATTTCGCAAGCTGACAGCGCGTGCATCAGAGCTCGGTTTACAGTCTTCGTCCAGGTCGGCCATTAATATCATTGATCTGGCTTCTCGTCGGGCAAAGCTGGCCTTCACACTAGTTACCAGCTGCATGTTTGCGCTCTTTGATTCGCGCGCGCCTGAGAGCCGTGGCCGCTAAGCGGAGTCGTGTTTTCTCTCGTGTCGGTTCTTCGCACAGAGTTTACAGAACTCCAAGTCTCTTACGTCGCCTTTGTCCACGTTCGTTCGTATTTCTATCCCTTTTCGAACTAAGCTTGCCCGTGTAGAGCATCATACTACTAACCCGAACCATCCTGTGAAGCGCGTCATTATTCTTCGCCAGGCGAATACACTGACATCTGCTAGCATATATATGACAGCATTCTTTGCTCTAAGAAGAGCGATTCTAATATTTAGCAAATTTAGAGCGGTTATGTTCGACCAGAACATCGAAGCGCTTTTTGCTTCCCAATACCCCCTTCACTCGATGGAGGTACTTCGCTGGCAACTCCTCGCGGGATACTCATGCCCTGGAGTTAATATAAATGCAATACGTCTTTTATTTCTGTTTTCTTACAGGCGGGACGTGATTAAACTTCCGCGATAATTTTCATAAGCAAACGATAAGAGCGGTTTATTTGAGCAGCGGTGAAATGCTAATTTTAAGAACACTAATAGGAGTCGCGAGGTGCGTAGCACCAAAATCTTATCGCGACGGCCAACAAGGAACGACACGCATACAGTGCGTATCTTCTATATGATTTTAGAGTTTGAAGATCGTTGTATTGCTGGCGCACTCAGCCTCACAATTTATAACATCATAAGCCGGTACAAAGCGCGCATTCGGTAATTGACTTGATATTAGTTGACTATAGCGTCCTTTAATGCCGCTGAGTCTCGGGTATTTTAGGACGCACTGCACCAGAACTCCTTTCGCCTCTGTACTATAAGACGTTGTTCGGCTTTATAAAAGGTGCCTGAGAAATGAAGTACCACCTCGTTTTCCCCTTTTGGCGAACGAAGCGTGGCGTGCATAATTCCAACTCAGCCTACTGAGGAGAGCCAGATGCGGCCTGTGTCACATGCGCAGGTAGCCATTCGCTTAGGGGGATGGAGTATTGTGCACCTTCCCTTCGCTCTGATAGTGCACCTATTCTTGGCCTGTCGTTCTAAGTACTTTGAACTTCGTTTTGTTGCACAATATCTTTTGTAGCCTGTTGCTTTAGCGACTGATATATTATTTGAGCGACGTCGTCTCTGCAGCTCCACTTTTAGTGGCGTCTGACTAAGCGACCTAATGTCAAGAGAGCTGGGAGTTCTTTGAGACTCTCAAACTTTCGAAATAGCCAACGGTTTTTTTCTGTTACTATCCGAGTTTTTCTAATAGGACGACTTTATTTTCTTGATTCAAATGAGGTTATAAGAAGAGCTTATTCTTTCACCGATTATTATTATATTGCACTCAAATAATTTATTTATTTTGTCAAATTTCACTATTTTAAAGCACTGACGTAGAAAGTAACGCCGAAGTTTTTTTTATCTTTATATCTATTTTATATGTCGTCCGACTTAATTTGAAATTTTGGCTAGTATAGGCATATATCTGACTACCAAATAGAGGCCTGGCTGGTCGACTCCGCTGTCGCTCCTGGGTTACCAGTATGCTTATTAGCCGAAATCACTTCGCGCTTATCAAATGATTAATGAGCTTTCACTATCAATTAATTGGGGAAAGTATGATAGACGTACTTCTCGTAGCTGACTATTATTCATGATAGGCGAAAGGACAAATACATAATATGTCAATTGCCGTTTTCACGATCAGCGAGAAATAAATTTAGAAAGGATTATGCATTCATCACAAATCTCCTTAGAAACAACAATTCAAAAATGCCACAAAACACGTGAACGAACAATAAGAGCCATGTCACTAGAGTTCCCTAATCTAAATAGCCTTCTGGCGTTTGATTTTGAACTAAACAACTCTTAGAGCAGCCTCATGCTCATTGAGGCTCTCCTACAATACTCCCCGAGCCTATGTTTGGTGCGCTACCTTCTGGGCCAGGCACCATCACACTCTTGTTTGGCGTCTCTTCTTGGGGAAAGGGAAAGATGGCGGCCCAAACACTTTAAGTTTTAAGCCAATATACATTGTGTAATTAGAAGTGACCACTTCCAACCAAGTGCATTTCAAAGTGATATCCATGCAGCACTCTGCAATGAGCTTTCACAGAGCTGCATACACCTAAGATCAATGCGCATTGCCTATTGTCTCACAAAGATTCCCTATCGTTAAGTTTTCACCTTAGAATTGGCTGAGTCTCGCGCACGTTGCGAGAGAGATCTCTTGACTTCGGCAGAAATCAAGACTTTGTGTGCAGGCCGCCCTGGTTTTCAAGATAATTCACAGAGATATCTTCTCACTCTCCTGCAGTATGGTTGGCATATAACATGATAATGCCCCCCAAAGTAAAGGACAACGGCGAGCAAGCAAACAGCCGTGAAACACTACGTTCGCGTAAGGGCTAAAGCAACTACATATTGAATATCTTAAACTTTAACAAGTGATTTGTACTCGTATTAATTACCATAGCAACGTCTTTTGACTCCTATTTCCCACAAGAGCTATTTACCTCCGTTTCCTCAATTTCTTTACTCTATTTCATTATTCCGAGTTCTTTTCTTATCGCGTCGGGAGGGTCAGGAACGACGTTGTAGAAGATTTGACATTTCTTTAGCATTTCAACTACCCTCCTTATCTCCCATTTAGAAATGCCAGCATTGACTATTTTAGTGCATCTTATGAGACTTTTATAAGGCCGCTGCTACCGAGGACGAGAGCTTTCGCTATGTGATACTGTTGCAACGTTGACAGTAGATATTACATCTTCTAAGTTTCGGGTACGAACACGTTTCTATTCCCTATAAGAGTAGCTTCTTTTCGCCAGACGGTTTTGGCCATATAGCGCAGCCCGTTTTCAATATAGGTATCCAGTTAGGATTTTGGTCCCGTCATGGTACATGATCCTAACTGGGGGTGGTCTAGCAAGCCCGTCTGCGAGCTGAATGCTTCTATGTCTTG
>JABUQX010133072.1:20000-21917 GCA_015478945.1 Trachelipus rathkii | reverse complement strand
TAACATAGGCATGAAGTAAATAAACACTAAGTATAATAAAAATATAAAAATAAAATAATAAAATAATAAATAATAATAAAAATAATAAATAATAATACAAAATAAAATAAAAAGTATTAAACAAAATAAAAAAACATAATGTTAATAAATATATGAGTTAATAAACAGTAAAGCAGAAAAGTTAACACAGTAAGCAAGAAAAGTTAAAGCAGTAAGCAGAAAGTTAAAGCAGGTAAAGCAGACAGTTAAAGCAGTAAACATGAGTTAAAGCAGCTAAAGCAGTAAACAAAACGCATACTAATCCCCCCCTTGGTTTTAGGTCACACCTCTATTGATTTACTGATTTACTGCTTTTAAGGTATGTAATGTTATGATATGTTGAGTTTAAAGCAGTAAAACATATGAGTTAAGCAGTAAAACATGAGTTTAAAGCAGTAAACATGAGTTAAAGGCAGTAAAGCAGTAAACAAAAGAACAACGTAATCCCCTAGGTGTTACGGTTACCCTCTATTGATTTACTGATTTTTACTGCTTTAGGGTATGTAATGTTAATAAATATTTGAGTTAAGCAGTTTAAAACTAATAATTAAACAGTAAAACTTGGAGTTAAAGCAGCTAAAACATGAGTTAAAAGGCAGTAAAGCAGTAAAATAAAACATACTAATCCCTCTTGGTGTTAGGTTACACCTTTATTGATTTACTTGATTTACTGCTTTAGGGATGTAATGTTAATGTTTTTATATAAAATTTCGTCACAGTTGTAGTAAAATAAACATGTTTCATATATCAGGCACTCGGTTTTTTCTTGCTTACATACAATTTTTTAAAAAAAATTTATAAATTAAAAAGTATTAAAGTAAAAAGTATTAACGTAAAATAATGTTAAATAATATATATGTTCAAATATCAAAATATTTTTGGCAGAAATGTTTTTAATAAAAAATGCTTAAGCTGAAATAAAATGAATGACTTATATATATCATATTTTTTTCATTCGCGCGCGGGTCGCCCCCTGCGGGTGCGGGGCCTCCATTCTTTGCGGGGAGGGGGCTTGCATGCGGGCCTGGTGGGCAGGCTTATGATCTAAGAGGTAGAACAACAGATGAGTCCTCAAGGTGCATTTCTCACAAGATGATTCATCAAATAGATGGTATCAAAGATGACGTCATCAGAGATGAGTCTCAAAGATTAACCTTCAAAGTTGAGGCATCATGCTGAGGCATTTATGCTGGGCATCAAAGTTTAGGCATCAAAGTTGAGGCCTCAAAATATCGAGTGTGGGTAGTGTTAGTGTAAGTGTATCTGTGTGGGGGGGTGATTGTAAGTGTATATGGTTTAATGTAAGTTTCTATGGAGAGTGTAAGAATGTGTCATAGTGAAATTGTGTGTATAAGTGTCGTCGTGTATATGCGTGTATAAGTGTTAGAAAAAGACTACCTCATAGTAGGAAGCATCCTAGCATTGTAATATAACCATCGAAATCCTCATACCTTATAACCTAGGGGTAGAAACCCATATTAGGGCTATTCTAGGCTCAGGGGAGGGCTAGAAAAGGCTTGAAAAAAGTGGCACATCAGTTTGGCACTAATGCGCACTCACTTGGCACTCCGCCCTGGCACTCATCTAATCACTCATGCACACTATAGAACATCCTAGATCTCTTTACGGTGATTGGGAACCGTGTAAATGTAAATGTAAGTGTCTATGGGTACATGTAAGTGTCATAGTGAATGTTGGTATAAGTGTAAGTGTTGTGTGTGGTGTGTGTGTGTGGTGTGTTGTGTATGTGTGTGTGTGTGGGTGTGCCCGGGCATGGAACTAAGTTAAGGAATAGTATCCATACAGGTCAGGTACCTACATGCCCTCATGTTAGCATAGATACCTACCAAAGGCTAGGCAATCAGTTACCTGGATAGC
>JABUQX010133072.1:0-10000 GCA_015478945.1 Trachelipus rathkii | reverse complement strand
GGCAAAATACATTCTCATGTGTCAAAAACCTTTTTTTTATGATAAAATGCAAGAACCTTCATGAATTATCTTCTTCCAACTTTTTCTGGAACTGGAATAATAATATTTCGTCTACCGTTGCTTATTACTGTTGCTTTCTTAACGTTTCCAAGCATCTTTCCATCTGCTAACTAAGGTGGAACTCTTAACTTAAACTTTTTGCTTCTAGTTGTTTTTTAGATGAATCCTCTGCTGTTCCTCCTTCTTCACCTCCTTCTGCTCTTTTGAACTTAAAATTTAAAAAAGAAAAAGCTTACTCTTCCGACAGAATTTCTCAAAACTTTTCCCATTACCTTTAGTAATCTGTTCCTTTTCTTTCGTCTACTAACTTGTATCTTTCAATCCCTCTTAAGACCTGCTTTAATTCAACTATGCCTAAGAAAAAAAAGCTCTCCAGTCATTATACTATAGCCCTGCCTCTCATTAATTTCTTTCAAAAGTCTCGAATTTATCCATATCACAAAAATTTGGATATATAGTTCTTTTTATCTAATCTCAAATTACTAATATGACTTCATAAAGGAACGCTATATTGGATCTTTAAACCTTTTTTTGGCACTTGGCCCTCTGCCCTCCAATGTTTATGACGATATTTGTCTATAGTTTAATTTTTGACATTAAACGGAAATTTTCAAACTTCCCTAACTTATTTTATCTTTTTTCCACTATGATCCTTTATTTGATATCGGCTGTTGTAGATTGCCATCATTCATATTTTAAGACTATTAATTGTGGTGATCTTCAAGGTTCTATTACATCTAATAATTTCCTTAACTTTTCAATCACTTATCATTTATTATCCACTCAATTGTCTTTTTTATTATCGACAACTTCTCATTGAACTTTTATTTTTATTTTAAAAACATCAAATAGCTGATGCCTGATATAAGATTAGAACAGAACATTAGAACATTAGAACATTATAACATTAACAATATAGAGACAGTAAGAAGTCACGTAGGTCTATCGAGACTGTCCCAGACAACCCAAAAGAACCAACCACCAAACATGATCATGCAACTGCACAAAGCACCCTAGGGCTTGTCAATAAATAACTTACATAGTATACATTAAGTTTACAACTAAAAGAAAAAACTATAGATAACTTTGTTATAGCCATAACGTGCAGTTTGACCTTAATAACTACTGTAACTAAAAACCCGCCATGTTGGCTTGGACAAAATATACTATTTGATACCTAAACTATTCACATACCAGTCCAATCCTTTCTTAAGTGTTGCAATCGAATCACATTCAGCAACCTCTGTGGCAAACTATTTCAAAAATTAAGAACCCTATCACGGAATGAATGCTTTCTTATTTCAAGATGGCATGCCTTCTTAATTTTCTTACTCTTCCCCCTGGTCTCCCGTCCGTGGTCTACTATGAAGAATTTATTGGTCTCTGTATTATTAATAGATGTAAATATTTTGAAGACTTGTATCATGTCCTCTTTGAGAAATCGCCTTTCTACAGAAAACATTCCTAACTCCTTCAGCCTCTCCTCCATATCTCGTACCCTCAAACCAAAATCATCCTTGTTGCTCTACGTTGCACTCTCTCTTGCATATCTATGTCTTTCCTTAAATAAGCGACCCAAACCTGTGCACAATACTCTAATACTGGGCTAGCATAGCTATTATACAATTTACTTACAACTCTCTTACTCTTGTAAACGACATTGCGATTTATTATACCTAGCATCTTATTAGCTTCATTCCTTGCTTCAAACACTAATTTAGTACTTTCAAATTACTGCTTACCAATTCACAACCTAAATCTTATTTTTTGGCCACAACTCAAAAAGCCACATTCCCATTCATATATCCTAGTTAAAACTTTTTATTGTGAGTAACCTAGGTGAAGAACATTACACTTTTACTTATTAAATTTCATTTGCTACTTATCTGGCACACCCGAAGAAGCCTTATCAAATCATTTGAAACCAGTATACATCCATTACTATCCTTGCTGAGTAGCCACTTTGGTTATTACTGCAAACTTACAAAACCTTACATTAGTTCCCTGGCTAAAATCATTTATATATATATATATATAATAATTATATATATATATATATATATATATATATAAATATATAATAATATATATATATATATATATATATATATATATATATATATGAGGAACAATAGTGGCCCCATCATTGAACCCTGTGGGACACCACTTTCTGACAGATCTTGAAATAACTAACCACTTAGCTCTCACGTATCCCTAACTCAGCCAAAGAAAATCTAGCTGTATTTGCTAGCCTTACAAAGTTATTTTCTTAATCTTTCTACTTGACGTAGTAATTATCTAATTATAAATAACCTTATATCCTGAAGTGATTATAAACCTCCATCTGTTCTTAATTAATGCTTTCGTGGTTTCCCTTAAGTGATTTATCTTCATAAAAATCACCTTGATCCTCTATTTAATTAAACCACTTATTAAGTTGGGAGGTGCCTATGGAATTCATTTGCGCCTTACCAATTCATTGCTACAATATCAAATTACTGTAAGCATCATGCCTCACACGAGCCTATCTAAAAAGCATTCAAAAAATGAGAACTCATTAGCTTTATTTCTCACTACTCGTTTCCACTTTTCAATTTCGACATTGTCAAAATCATTCAGCTTTTGTCATTGTCATAATAAAAGACTGTTTTTACTAACTGTTAATTTTACATGCCGCCTCCTTTGAGAGGAACATGTGAAGCTTGTTTTACTACTCATCCTCAAATTTCGCTGGCAAACTTCCTTACCCTTTAATGAATCACAATATTCATACATGATTATTCGCTGTCGGTGATGCTTGATACTTTACGTTACTGTAGAAATCAGCTATCCATATTTACTCTAGCAGATGTTTAAGACTTCATTAAATACCCCCCAAAAATAATGCTAATACTCATAGATACTTTGATCTGATGGTCTTTTCGACTGATTCCTGAAAATTAGCTAATAATGTAATCGAAAGACGAGCTCTCAATTTAACAAAGTTGTATAAACTGATATAGGTGTGGGCCTTCCTAGATGAAAACATTCATTTCGTTAACAGTACTACTACAAAACTCTCGAAAGCTTTAGCATTTAAACTCCTGTATAATTTTCAGGTCATAATTAACTTTTAAAACCTTCACCATTTTCGCTCTTCTGAAGATCAACATCAACTCGAAATAAACTAGAATAATCAGGTATCTACTTATTGTAATGACTTATCATCAAACCAAGAAAATATTTAACAATGAAAGTTGAATATAATATACCAAATACAAACAAGGTTAATCGTTATGACACAAATGATGCAACGGCCCTTACGTGTTAAATAAAAGATGGACTTTCTCTTAAAAAAAAGTCTTTTAATTGTATCACGACTACTAGTAATTCTGACGCTATTCCTCCTCTATCTACCTACTTTCAACTGTTAGAATAATTTTGTCACCTAAACAGCTAAAATTTTAAATTTTACTTCTCAATAGTAATGTGATAAACTTTTCTCTCTGCTTCTACGATCGCAATTTTTTGCAATAAAAATCTTTGAAATTACAGCTTGGTGTGTAAATCATAGAAAGTGAGCTTCGTAAAAGTACACTTCAAGTTTATAATTAAAACAAAGAGAAATTTTTTTAAAGGAATCATTACTTTACATATTGTCTAATTAAGAATCTACACGAGCGTGGACTTTTTACTATTCTTACTCTATTTTGATTCGTAGGACGAAATAATTTATTACCATTACGACTAGGTACATAAATAGCCTTATTATTTGTTACATAATAAACAGAATTAAAAAGAATTAGGAAAAATTTGCAAGATGATTTACTAACTGGTCAATATCAACCTCAACATGTGTTATGAGCTTATTCCTATGTTCTCTATTATTGATTACTTCGAATGGTCCCTCCCGTTTTGACCATTTGCATGGAAGCGACGATTATCCTATTGCAATATTTGCCGGTGTCGACAGGAATAGGACGCGAAGGAACAAGGCAGGTGTGACTAGGTTTGTTTTGAATTAGGAAGAAGGTATGAGAGTGGTTTTCACTCAGTCCATGTGGCAGAGGTGATAGTAAACCTTCTGTTAATTACTGTCATAACACACTTCGAAGGACACCAATCCACGAAGCTATAGTCATTACTATGCGGTAAATGAAAGAAGTACACCGCAGTCCTCAACCATTTAGCAGCACGAAAGTGACCAAAAATATCTGGGGTCTTTCTGCGGAAGGCTTAAGAAAATAGAACTGGATAACACATATATATGAGGGTGATAGAAGGAAAAAGCTTTAACAAAAATTAAAGTTAAAGATATGAAGTTAAGAAAAGTTTAGAATTATTAGGTTCGTCTTCTGACTATCAGGGATAACGATGACGAGGAGGAGCTAACACCAAACTGCTCGAGTTTTCTGAAATAAATAGTGTAGGAAAAGTATAGCAAGTGATATCTTGAGAATTGAGATAAGCACACCGCCGTGCAGAAGTAATTATGATGATTCAGAGAAAGGTCAAAAAAGAGAGAATAGAGTTCTAATCTGGAGTTTAGAGAAATCGAAGAATTTGAGTCTCTTATTAGTGAACAGAGGAGACAGTATTACATACAATCAAACATCGCGCAAAAAGTACAACCTTCCTCTTGTACTTGAAAATGAATAGAAAACAGTAAGTGAAACAGAATCGGTGGGCTGTCAGAATGCTTAAAGCATTCTGATTTCGATTAAGAATAAGGATAGTTAATAGTGAGTTAGTTGACTGTGAAATGGAGGGGCAACGAGCTATTTGTATCCGTCCCTCTTAAATCTCCCGATGCATCTAAGAAATCACTTAAAACAGTTCTTGCATTCACCCAATGTAATTGCCACCACCACCTTCCTATCATGATCAACTTATCCTATTACACTCTGTTATTCACCTATTTCACCTTCTCATCCATACATATATAGCCTAAAATTGAAACTCGGATACTTGTTCAATTGCTCTCATCCAATATGATCTTACCCCTCGGACACTACTAACCCACCACCAACAACTTACTCTTATCTACATTACTTTCAAAAACTCTTTCTTCCAGAGTCAATCTGCCAATTCTCTCAAACTTTCTTCAGATTCCTCACACAAACAAATCATCAGTGAACAATAAGCAGAGCACCTTCAACTTTCTTCAATCTAACACCTTCCCATCCCACCCCTACCTTTAATATTTTGATCAGCCCATCGATATCGCTAAATTAAAACCAGAGACATAACAACATCTTCTATCAAATTCTTTAGTTAATAATTAAACATAGAAGCCCACTTCACTACAACAAACACTTTTGACTCTCCATTCAAAAGATACACAACCAACACCAAAATATCACTACACCTGCCACAGAGCTCCTATTAATCCTGTTCATATGCCTGTTGCAAGTCTCCATTAAAAAACCTTGAAAATACCAATTATATATTCTCTCTTTTCATTTGTTTCAATTAAAAATACTTTTCACATCTTCCACCACCACAGTTATAAATATAAATTAAACACACAGTAGGTCAATTAAGATAGGTAATTATCTGATAAATTGAAGATATGCTCTTCAAATATTCACAATTTTCAACGACTGTTTTCGAAAGTTAAATCAATAAGTTAAATGATACTATATATACACCAGTATACTCATCTATCCTCAATTGATTCTTCCCTTTATTGGCTATTTCGAACATAATTAAAAACTAATTTATCTATAAAAAATATTAGGCATTTTGCTACTAAACCTTTTCATAGATAAATACTTTTAAAAAATATTTGTGATTATAAAATAATAAAACTCTTGCTATATACGAAGCCATATTATGTTTAATTGTTTTGATGCAAAATTTTGCACGAAATAGCACGCTCTCAACAAAGTAGTCGAAAACTATAACATCGAATGATAAGAACTAGAATATGTTAAATTGATATTATGTTACTAGTATGGACACGTTAATTTCATCGTTATTCTTTTCTCATCTCATCTCAATTTTCTGCTATTTAAAGTAGTAAAAAATATACACCAGAAAACATAACGATTATAATTTCTATCATTATAATTATTAAGAGCTCATACATTAATATCAAAGTCTAGAATTGTATGAGTCTGCCGCTGATCCCAACATATTAAAGTATTTAAAAACAAAATTAAAAACTACTTATATTTAAAATATAACATTACTATTATAAATTTATAAAATATAAGTAGTTCATAATTATTTAAATATAAATAAATCATATTTAACTTAGTAAACAAACCAATTATTTTTTTTCCCAAAGGGACCATTTATAAATGGTTTTTTTTTTTTTTACAAATAAACCGGTTTAATCCGTAACAATAGGTGGATGCCAAATTCTGATCACCGGTTTATGTCTACTCCATCCACATCAGGTTTTTGAGATATCAAATATTGCAGTTTTCAATAAAACAGCAAATTTTTATCATTTTTGAAGAGCTGAGCAGGACTACTACAAGATAGGTAAGTGCAATATGCAATTAATGATGAAAATACAATTAATTCAGTTAGACTCAGAAAATGTATTAGTGAATGCATAATAAAGTGAGTGAATGTTATACCATTTATAGAATGACACGTGATAATTAACGAAAATACGTTACAAAATATGTAAATTGATACAAATATTAGAGTTACATTTTTCATAAACACCTCTTTCTTTGACGATTCCGAGTAAAAGCTGTGGAAATCTCTCATCAAAAGGACTCAAAGCATAAACCTGCATCAATTTTGGATTTGTCCCATCCTCATTTCTGTATCAATTTTACAACTAGGTTTTCGACGAAAGCAATCTACTACCGCTCAACTGCTATGAACCTAAGTTTGTCTGCAGAAAGTCGATACTCCATATATTTGTAAAGTAAGTGAAACAAGAAATGACAGAGTGCAGATCCAAATGCTTGAAACCTCAAGAGCCAAGCTCTCTCCACAAATATCATCGGTACGTAGTCATGCCTTTTCCTCTGTGCTAAGGCAATAATCCCGCTACCACATAATAGATAATGAATTCCAAGCTCTAGCCTCTGACCGCATTCATTGTTGTAAAAAAGTGTGGATCCCTGATGAATTTTTCTATTTTATGCCATTCAAATATTCCTGCGCATTTCTTCTCTTTGGTCACTGAGGACTTGAAAGATTAAAAAAATATAGCTGAAGCATTCCATGATCAAGAACTTTGACGAATTACTTCATAACCTAAGTTATTGCGGCGCCGGAAATACATTTCATTCCTATCAGACCAGAGGCTCCGATTCTTGAGTCTCACCAGCGTCAAATTGATTCCTGGTGGCCATTCTTTGCTTACCCAGTATCTAATAGCCTACTTCCAGCTAGCACAGGAAACAAAGAGTATATGGTGTAACCTCCTTGCTGCCCAGCAAAAAATAACTATTTCAAACCCACACAAGCCGATTAATACCTCTTTGCAACCTATCCATAATTATATGTGCATGGTGTAAATGCATTGACAGAGTTCCTATTATAGGATTTAACTTCATATATTTTTTGCATAAACATTTCAAACTCCTTTACTCTGTCAATTAATAATGTCTCCATCCTTGAATCGTATGCAGCAGTCCAAGTGAGAAAAATTCCTCAACTCATTAACAATAAACAAGTTACCCATCTGAATGAAAATACTTTCGCATGCTGCTTCTCTGTTACGATAAAAGGAGACACTGGTGCCAGGTCTGAGTATTCCTCTCTTTCACCTGGAAGCCAACAATTCAGGAGACTGCTTTGGCAAAACAAAATTACTCTAACTCCAGACATCAGTCATTCAATTCAGGCTGACAAATTGGATCAGAATCTGCAACAGATGCTATAATTCGGTCAGAGCATCACTCTCAGTCATCTAAAGGGTAAATGATATTTTCAACAATCAATCTCCGGTAGCAGCAAATAACAGGCAAGGTATTTTCTCAGTGTCAAGCTGGTCGTTTGGAAGATTGATATTGAGATACTTGTTTCAAAATGTAGTGTTTTGTTTGTATATTGATAATCTTTTACAATACTAAGCAGACCAGTAGCAATCATCAAATGTTATGCGTTCTTTCCAACCTTTTCACACTAATCTCAGCTTAGTAATTCTTTCCTTTTAGACCATATGATCGCAAAAGTTTCTTCAACACACGTTTTGCCACTTTGAGTGCCCAATATTTGTCTTGGTCTCCCAGTCTTACTTTAAAGTAGGCAAGATACACCCTCATGATAAAGGTATTAATGTTGCGCCTTGATTCTGCAAACTGAAGCAGAAAATATTTGTGCAGAAAGGATATCTGTTGTCAACGGCATCTCTCTTTCAAATGTTGTAGCCATTGTTAGATCACCACCTGCACATGAAAAATATTAACATATACATTGTGATATGTAATTAAATGTTTAATATTAATGTATTAAATGCTGAAAGTACATTAAAATGATATTAATAAAACAAACTAATGTCCAAATACAACACCATCTTCTATCTACTAAAGCAGTCACTGACTCCCAACAACTTGCAATCATCGTTAATTTCGGTTAAAATCCATGAAAAATGGCTTTGCCATTGAATAGAATGGGATTGAAGAGCAAAATCTGTAGTAACAACTTTTGGTAATCGCATACTCGAATTAGATAAACATTGGAAAATGCATGCCAGCAATTTTTTTTTTGTAACCAGTTATTTTTATTAATAAGAGAAATTATTATTATTATAAGAATTAAAATAAACTAAATTTATGAATAACAGGAAAACTTTCATGTATTAATATGTTCTTAATGTATTTACACATTTAAATAAAGAATGAAATGAACACAATATAATTCCTCCCATTTATAATTTGTAAATTTATTAAAATATAGAAATTTTTAAATATATATACTTTTCAATATAAATCGTCTCGTGAAAATTTCAATTAATCATTATCGTCAAAAATTCTTAATCGTCCCATCACTAATTTGTACTATGCTACCACTTTTTTCTTTTTGCAACATGGCCAATCCGTCGATACATTGGTCGACATTTTTTTGAAAAAGTTTACGACATTTACTTGTTAAGATGTGGTATAGGCCCAAACAATTACCGTTCCCAGGTTCTGCTATAGTAAAGCCAAAAATAAGAAGACAATTTTCAATGGATAACAAAAAAATAATAGCAAATTAAGTTGCTGTGGATGCTTTATCATTAGAAAACAATCTAAAACGCGTATCAAATATTAATACTCTTCACTTATACCACGTATAAATAAGTAACTTATAAAAAATAATAAAATTCAATAAATTGCATAAAATAATATATTCACTATTAACTTTACCAACATCTTATCCTCTTGCCTTATAAAAAATAACAAAACATTTTTGAGATTTAAGAATAATATTTTTTTGTTAACAAGTTTGTCAGAAAATGAAGCCTATAAAATAAAAAATAAATACTATTTAAAGAAAAACTGTAAATTTTTACAAAATAACTAAAAAATAAACATTATAATTCAAAATGAAAATTTCTTGTTAAAAAAATAATTATTTTCCTGCTTCATAAACATAAAGAAGACATAACCCTAATACAATAAACATCCATTACACATCTAGGCAATCTTAGATATTTTCTTCCTTAAAGCTTCGTCCCTAAGCCCACTATATCCACCTCTATCATAAATCTACCAGACTACTAACTATAAGTATTACTTACTGCCACCTACTTGTCTACCAGCACTAAATAAAGTCATTACTTATTCTAAATACAGGAAATATTATAATAATTCATACTTCAAAAAATTCAGGACTGTCTAACAATCAATGTTCATTTTTAACCCCTAAACTTAATATAATCGTCAAAGTTTTTATGTTTTTTCTTAGTTGAACATACCTGTTGATGGGTTTCTAAGGTGAAACTCTTAAAGTCACTTTATATTCAGAAACTTTCTTCAGCATCAGAACACAAACAGGACCTCTT
>JABUQX010133070.1:5000-14033 GCA_015478945.1 Trachelipus rathkii | reverse complement strand
ATCTATATATATATATAATATATATATATATATATATATGTTATATACTTATATATATATAATATATATATATATATATATATATAACTATATATATATATATATTATATATTATTTGAATATTACTCCGGCCTCTAAAATATATACATGCATCAGATTTATCTTTTTCTATGGGGTCACATAATCACATAAAAGGCTGCTAAAATGAAGAATTAATTAAGCTTCAGTATATCTCTTAATTTGTAATTAAAGGGGAGCAGACAATTTTCCATTTTCTTTTTTTATTATTTTTTTATTGATGTTACAAAAATTTAAAATTGAATTAATAAGAAAATAGTTTTAATTTCCAACTTTTAACAAAAATATTACATGGTATTTTTTTCTCCCTCGGATCAAATGATTCATATGCCAAAAGAAAGATATTCATCAACCATTTCTACATTTGCAATGCAAATGAAAATAGGTTGCGTAGAAAAAAAAATTACCTTCATTTAAAATAATTTTAAACAATTTCATTTAATTGAAAATTTAGTAAAGTGCTTTTTGGAAAACGATACGTAAAATCTCCCAGAAAGAATTTAAAAAAAAATATATAATAAAGATTTTGAATATCTTCCTTTATTACAACTTTATGGGTAACATAGCTGAGTATATATATATATTACTATATATATAATATATATATAATATAGATATATATATATATATATATATATATATAATATATATATAACATATTATAAATATATATATATTATATAATATATATAAATATATATATATATATATTATATAATATAAGAATAATATAAATATATATTAGATTAAATTTCATAAATATAACTAAAATGCCCTCATTAAAAGCATACTATCAAATTTATTGTTTTTTTTTTTTTTTGGTCATTTATTTGGATTGTGATTACATGTTACTTGGTATATAATAACTTTTCCATTTGCATGAACTAAAATTTTGAAAATCTATTTATCATATAATATCTTTAAGTTTCAAAAATTTTCAAAAAAGAAAAAACAATGAAAAAATATCTTCCCTACCAAAACCAAAGCAATATGATTGAAGTTTTAAAGGCAAAATAATCATTAAATATTTCTAAAACTATATAAAAAAATTCAAAAAAATCTAAAAAAAAAAAAATTAAATCATAAGAAAAAATTCTAAAAAACATACTACAAAAATTTCTACAAAAAATTCTAAAAAAGAATTCTAAAAAAATTTCTGAAGCTATAAAAAGGAATTCTAAACAAATTTCAAATAAAAACTCTAAAAAATATTTTAAAGCCATAAAATAAATTTTTAAAAAAATTTCTAACAAATTTTCTAAAACCATAAAGAATTTTTATTTTTTTTGCAAAGAAATTTTCAAATTGATATCAAATTATAAAAAATAAAAATATTCAAAATTTAACTTACAATTTTTCCTAATTTTTTTTTTTTTTTAAATTGGCAATTAGGTCGTACGAAAATAACTTTTTCTACTCAACCTATTTTCATTTTAATAGCAGATTTAGCAATGGTTGGAGGGTATCTTTCGTTTAGTGCATGATTAACCATGATTCGGATAAAAAAAAAATATCATATCTGAATTTTTGTCAAAAGTCGGAAATGTGGATGACTTTTTTCCACCGAATAATGTTTAAATTTTATTGCAGAATTGAAAATGGTTGGAAGAGTTCTTTTTTAGGGGTTTTGTCTCATCAATTCCGAACAGAAATAAAAAGTTAGGAAATTTTTTTTGCTCCTCTATCATCAAATGGAAAGTTTATAAAAAGAACATGAAAAAATGTGGATATTGAAATGCGTTTTTAATGTTAAAAACAAAATTTTTTTTTTTTACAAAACTCTCTCTCTTTCTCTCTCTCTCCTCTCTCTCTCTCTCTCTCTCTATATATAATAATAATATATGTATATATATATAATTATATATATATATATATATATATATAATTATATATATATATATATATACTAATATAATTATATATATAATATATATATATATGGTATATTTAAACTTAAAAGGATAAAGGTTTAGGGAAATGGCATTGAGACGTTGTTATGGTTTATTGGGATGGAGGTCAGTACGAGACGGGGGGAGTGGGAGTGAACAAGTCAGCAAAGAATGGGGGCGAGGGTATTTCCGAAAGTAGTTATACTCCCCTTTGCTTTGCATTTTTGAGTCCCAAATTAATAGCTAAATAGAGTAAAATGAGTCAATAAAAGCATATATATATACTATATATAGTATATATATATATATATATATATAATATATATATATATATATATATATATATATTATAATATATAAAAAATATATATATATATATATATATTGTTTTCTGATTTAAATATTAAATATATTGGTAAATATTTGTAATATTTTATGTCAAAATAAATTTTAATTTATTTTCACGATAAAAATTGATATAATACAAAATGAAAAATGAAAAAAAAAAATGAAATGAAAGAGAGTTTGTGTCTCGTAATTTAAGACCGCGTTGTGAATTCTACTTCAATGAATCAAATTTCGGATGAAAAGTTGACAATTACTAATTTTACAAAGTTCTAATGTTAACCTATATTGATTGAAATTAACTGAAGCAGTTATTCTTTAAGTACTACGCTAACCTAACTAACCTAACCTAACCTAACCTAACCTAACCTAACCTAACCTAACCTAACCTAACCAAACCATGCAAAACAAAAAATTCAGCTACCCCATAAATCTAAGATGACTGGAGAAGTAAACAAGCAATAAAGCACTAACTTTCTCCCCCCCCCCCTCAAAAAAAAATACAGTCGGTAAACTCTTCCACATTTACGGATGCGAAATATATTCCTCCACGTGTTTTTGAGCAATAATAGCGCCAATATTTCTCAGAATTATTCTACGCTTATGCATCGTTATCGCGCTTACCGTCCAAATTTTTTATCATTACAGCTAATACGAAATGCTCAAAACCTTTCCTATAAGCATACGGTAGTGAAAATTTACCACAGGGAATGACATTTAGTGTCTGCCCGCAGTGGTGTGACGGCTATTCTCATTCTTTTTTGGACTTCATTTGTCTTTTTAACATTTGAAGATTAGTGAATCCATCAACTTTATCTGGAATATGTACACGAACATATATATATATATATATATATATATATATATATAATATAATAATATATATTATATAATATAATATATATATATATATAATATATACGTATATATATATATATATTATGCATATTTCATCTTGGCACTACTTATTAATTGTTACTAATTTAAATTTTTAATTATGAAATATTCAAATGTGCAAATACAAAAACAATATATATACTATATATATATATAATTAGATAAATAATATATATAATTATATATATATATATATATATAACTATATATATGTATCCTCAAACCCATAACTCAATAAAGATCGATCTTGCACTCCATTTTTTATTCATAGAGTGTGACTTCGAATATTTTTACTTATAATGAAATATTAATATGTATATATAAATATAATATATATAATATAATATATAGATATATATATATATATATATATATATACTAGATATTATATATATATTATATAATATAATATATAATTATATATATATGTATATATATATATATATAGATATATATATTATATAATATATATATATATAATACTATATAATCATACTATATATAATATATATATAATATATTATATAATATATATATAATACTATATATATATATATATATATATATATCAGGGGATGTTTTCGTATTGAATGCGAGAAATGAAGTGGTCATTTAATATGTAGATTATGTAGATACAATAATTTGGTTAGTACAATTAAAACATACACGATTACTGGAATAAATTTATTACACGAAAATAAATATCTTTAAAAATCTTGAAGTAGAGAGGATATTGATTAGAGACTATAAATAAAAGTACCCTGTTGTAGATCTATATTTCATTAAGTACCAAGTTTACGTTGCAACATCTGGTACCATTGAATTAATTGAGCAATTTAATATGATTTGCATCAAACTTTAGATGACTTTGTAACAATAATACGTACAGAGCAAGACTTAAGGATGATATAATTATATTATATGTAAAATTCTAGTTTCAAATCGTGTAAGTAATAATTCTTATTAACTCATTAAACTTTGGTTAATTGGATGCTTCGACATATTAGTATATTATATATAATAATATTATTTAATATATATTATTATTAATTTATTTATATTATGTATTATTATCTAATTTTATTTATTCCCATAATATTAAGTTTATTATTATTGTATATGTATATTAATTATATTATATTTTAATATATAATATATTATATTATTAAAATATTAATATATAAATATTATATATATAATACTATTAAGTATATATATAATAAACATATAATATATATATAATTAGTTATAATTATAATAATTATTATATTAATATATTAAAATTATAATATATATTATTGAATATATATATATATATATATAAGTGTCACTACGCTCATGAATTGCCCCAATCAAGGAGGAAAACTTCTCTATGGTTTTATTAGCGTTCACACTAAGAATTCGATATCCTTAGGCCCACACCTCAAACGACTCAGTCAGCCGCCATACGTTTGTTAACCAACGGTAGGCCAATAATAATAATAATATATATATGATTATATATATTATAATATAAATTATATAAATAATATATATGATTATAATATAATATTAATATAACATTTATATTGTTATAATCATATTATAAATATTATGTAAATATTTGATATAGTCAGCGGCGATCTTCCTAGCAACTTTATACTACTTACCTCATTCTTCTTCTCTCTCATCATCTCCTCTCTCTCCTCTCTCTCTTCTCGTTGTCTTCTCTTCTCTTCTTCTCTCTCTCGTATCTCTACTCTCTATCTACATCTGCTCTCTCTCTCTTATTCTTTATTCTATCTATTCTCATTATATCATTATATCATTATATTTTTTTTTTTATGTTTTATATGTTTTGGTATATATATATATGGTAATATATTATAAAGTAGATATTAGGGTAGGGTAGGTAGGGTAGGTAGCTCATGAGACTAGGTGATATAATATATTATATAGTATGAGAGGTGGTGAGTATATTACTGATATGTTTACCAGGATAGTGGAGGGGTTATTCCCTCCCTTTAATCACCTCCGGATAACCCCCCCCCCTACCTCAATAATATATCACTCCCCCTCTCCCTCAGGATAGGTTATATCATATAGTATGGGGGTAATTATATATATGAGTAATATATATATAAGGTAAATTATAATAGGGATGTATGCTCCGGGTATATATATACACTATATCATACATATCATCACCCATACACACCTCTTCTACCATAACCTACCATTTATCATGTGTGTTTATATTATACCCTCACCCCCCCCCCGGTATATTCCTAGTGAGAGGTAGGTAGCCTACTTCACCCCCCGTATAGTAAGGGTATATGGGAGTAGAGTAGCTACCCCTACTACCTCACCTCATAATATATATTATATAAATTATAATATTTTATTATATTTTATAGATAAAATATATTAAATATAATATAAAATAATATATATATTATTTGGGTTATTATTATATTTTATATTTAGTATATTTTGGATATATATAATAATATTTAATATTATTATATATATTAAAGTATAATATTATTATTATAATTATATTTATAAATAGTATGGTGGAGAGTGAGTGTATTACCCCGTAGGTAAATATAAATATAATATATAAATTGAACGTGAGAATATATAAACTCAGGGGAACTGATCTAGAATTTGAGATATTTACAGATTTTCTCACTGAATAAATGGGAATTGTGAATATATAGGTATATAAGTAAATATATAAAGTTATTATACATACCCCTCTCCTACCTTACGGGGGGATATATAATAAATGAGGGTATATAAGGAATTACTATGAGGGGGTGTAATTTGACTAGTACCTGAGGTAATAGAGGTAGTAGGTATGATGAGGTAAAACCCCTTCCACGTAGCTACCTATATATAGATATACACACCCCCTTTCCAAAATAATATAATTTTAAAAACGAGAAGTAGTGAGTATATTTCCTCCACACCCCCCATATAAACTATTCATGAGTAGGTTGTTACATATATATATAATATAATAAATATATAGTATATAGTATACGGTGAGGTAGTATTAAGGGGGTAGTATTATCCCCCGGTGAGTGGTAGGTATAGTAGGGGAGGTAGGGATTAGGGTGATAGGTGAGGTAGTATGAGTATATAGGTATAGAATGGGTGGACCCTACCTCACCTAACATATATACGATAATATATATATATTATATACCCCTACCCACTCCACCTACACACTACCTGAGGATTATAGAGGGTAGTGAGTAGATAGGGATTAAGTATTACTACTCATACCCCCCTACCTCCACCCTCACCGGGTAGTATATCCGTGTTATATATATTACCCTATTACCATAATATACACGAGATCCGGGTATATAGCTATATTGATGGGTATAAAGGTAGGGCCCGGAGGAAATATTAAGAGAGGTGGTAGTTAGAAAAATCCATCCATACCACTCACCTACCCGGTAGCGAGGTGAGGTAGAGACTTATATACACTAATAATTATCATTATTTAGTTTTATCCACCGCATAATAATATAATTAACAATAATAATTATTCATATGAAGATATAATTTGAAAGTACCATATTTTATCAGTATTTATATACCAGATAAAGTTAACAAAATGTTAAGAATTATATTTTTCTTTCAAATGTCTCCCTAGAGTATGTTATGAATTTAAACTATATAATTATTTTTTACCCGAAATGTACATAAGGACAAGTAAATGTTATTTTCCTAATTCTCTTCCCCTGTATTGTGTAAATAAGACGGTGTTTATGTAGAGTTCGCTGAAGGAGGAAAAAACTGGTAAAAAAGATAGGATTTCATGAATATGTGGATTGGTACACGTACGTCAAATTCTCTGCCGCTTTCTGTCGGAGCGGCAGGCGAGGGCCAGTTACCATGTGATAAATGATTGAAAAATAGCATCATTCAACTGGCGTGATTTCTTAAAACTGTTTTCTTTAAATTTGTACATGAATCTTCATTTGTAATTGGATATATGGAATTGCTTTGGGGTGAGACCTATTTTTCTAGCAAAAAAAATTAAAGAATATAGGTTTATCATAACTTTACGAAATTTAAAGAAGATTTTTTTAGTTTCTTTTAGTTAAAATAATAACCTCGATGCATAAGCAGCACTATTAGTTCACGAAGATGATAGGAGTCCCATACAGAATATATAATATAATAAAAAAATAGACATATAATAATATATATATAATATAAATATAATATTATATAATGATATATATATAATATATATAAATATATATAATATATATAATATAAATAAATATATACTAGATACATATATATATACAATCCCAGTACATCCTTAGTTTAGAACCTGGGCCTGTCACGGTTTGCTACTCCTCCAGAAATCTTTATCTTTCCATTGGCATCATCTGACTTCAAAGTGTACGTCCATCCTCTACTTCCGCCATCGTATTAGCTGCTCTTCGTTGTTATTGTTGCCACTCGATATCCCATTACATCATCGTATCCTCGGTCTCAGGTCATTCTAGGTTACTCGCCATCCAACCGTCCTAGTACCAATCCAGTGATCTATCCTCAAATCTAACCGCCCTGACCATCACATTCTTTTCAAAGAGTTCAACATACATCTTACTGGTTTACTTCATGTTCAAGGCATTTCAAAAAACAAGATCCATCCCCAGTTCTCTCAATAATATACCAGACCCATCACTCCTCATATTCTTTTCTAACAAACGGTACCCCCCTAAATTTGGAATATCTAAAGAACCCTTATCTCTTACAAGATATCTATTCTCCGTCTTCTGCAAAACTGTTTCAAATGTTAAATCATATAAATCGAATCTAATAACAAAAAATATTGGTCCTCAGAAAATTGGTTTATATATTATACACTTTAACTTTGTTATATCCCTGGTTGCTCTCGCTTTATTTAGGCAACGAAACAGAGTGGTAACATGTTCTACATGCTGTCGCACGCAATCATTTCTCTGCTCTCTCACACTACTCACTCCCTCGTCCTCCTCTTTTATTCATAAGTCAAAGTATAGACGCCCAAATGCTTTTAACCTTATGTCCTTAAGCCGCGTTGTGCTCTCTCTATGTTCACTACACTAAATGTATCTTTCCTCTCTCTTGCCGGGAGGTCACCGATCACTTTCCGCTTTTCCTCTCCCCATGATAAAATCCTCATGACCTAATATGACAATATCAAATAATCTCCTATTTCAAACTATTATGATCACGGTTTGTTTGGGCAGTGTTTTTTATGTTCCATTTTTTTTCCCATTACACGATGTGTGTAGGATGGATGGGAGCGACTGCACACCCTGCGCATCATCCGCGATTAAACCACGAAACGTTGTGCTCGGCCGGTATTCCTCGCGCTTATGCATATCTTCTTTAAGGACAAGACTGTCCAAGTAATGTGAAAAGAGCAACTGTCTAATCCCTGTCTACCTCTCTCTTTTCGTACCTCTCACCATACTTATTGTTTTTTCGTACATACTTTTAAGGCTGCTCTCATCTTTCCAACTGGTTATTTCATTTATCCCGAGTCTTTTCTAAACACTCATCCTACAGGTCTCCGCGTGTGGTAATTGAGGTCGGAAGTGTGTTTTGACTGGGACAAGTTATGAATGCTAGCAAGATGCCTTTCCGAATTCCACTCCTTTGGTTTTAGCTGTCAGCATCTATCATGATAAGATTAGATCAGGTTTGTCGTACTGTTTGTTCTGATCCGCCCATCATCAATCCTTTTCACTAATCCTGCTCAGTAGGTAGGGTTTGCGGGCTCGATGTGGGTCCGGACCATCGTAGATAAGATACGGGTAGAAGA
>JABUQX010133069.1:5000-31739 GCA_015478945.1 Trachelipus rathkii | reverse complement strand
CGATTGGGCCGTTAAGCCTAATCACAGTGAAGGATTGTTTGATAAGAGGTCCCAAAACATAGATAGCTGAAGAAGAAGAAGATGAGTCATCGGAGGCTCTGGTTCAGGAGCCTGAGTCGGAGCCAGACTGGAATTCTGGATTCTGAGTCGGAGCCGGATCACAATCGCAACAACTGTTATACGGACTCTGTATCCATTCTAGCTTAATGTTTGATGTAACATAGCATCTTTTACTTCTGGTTCGAGTATTCCTCTGCTAGGTAGTAAGAATCTTTATTATTATTACTGTTATTTTCATGAAAATGGGTGTACAAACAGTACGTAAAGCTATAAAGCAGTAAAGCATGGGTCGGAGAGAGAGGGTGTGATGGACCCATGCATGAGGGGCTATTTACCCAACTGCTTTAAGTCCTTAGGGTCAGTAAAAACGTGTTTTTACTGAAATGTTTCCGTACTAAACATAAAAATAAGTGACTTTATTAATATCTCAATCTGAAAAATCTAGCTATGTTAGAAAATTATAAGGTTGAAACGTTTGTCAGGGTTAGCTTCATTGGAGAATTTTGTTAATGTCAACGTTTATTCGCTGTCCATAATGGTGTTATATTTTTGATAAAGATAGTTTGGGGACCTAAGTTTTTGTTGTTAGTGGTAGTGTTGTTGTTGTTGTTGTTGTTGTTGTTGTTGTTGTTGTTGTTGTTGTTGTTGTTGCTGTTGGTGTTGTTGTTGTTGTGTTTGTTGTTGTTGTTGGTGTCGACATTGTTGTTGTTGGTGGTAGTTTTGGTGATGTTGTTATGGTTATATATATTAGCTATCCTGGTTTTGGGATCTTTGTACATATAAATCTTATCATGTCATCCTTCACTGTGATTCTACTACTACCACTACTACTACTACTACTACTACTACTACTATGCTACTACTACTACTACGCCTACTACTACTACTACTACTGCCAATGTTATAACTAGGACCTAAAACTGTAAAACAGTATAGTAAAACAGTAAAGCAGTAAAATACGGTATGGACAGAGTTTGGGGAGGCGCCCCCATTGGGGGGCTCGCGGTATTTGTTTTACTGCTTTAGGGTCAACAAAACATTGTTTTTATTGAAAATTTGACAACTTTTTCTTTGAAAAACAAAAACTTTAACAATGAAACAAGTTTTCAATAAATAAAATATAGGAATCTACGTATAAAAGTTCTAACTACATACATCTTTGATAAAGTAAGTCGATAAGCAAGTTTTTTGGTGCTAGTACCTCCATCTCCTATCTCTTTTCAGCTAGGAACTCATTAGCGAGTACTGAAAACGCATATAAACCTGTTAAGCACCGATACATCCCATGTGAGACTTCTTCTTTTTCATCTTCATATATATATATATATATATATATATATATATATATATATATATATATATATATATATATATATATATATATATCCTATGCTGTTTTACTTAGCTATCCTCTGTCTCATTTGATCTGGCTATGATGTCACTACAATTGGTTAGTACAATTAAAACACACACACACACACACACACACACACACACACACACACACACACACCATGTTTAATAAACAAAAATTGATGTTGTGACAGTAAAGACGTAAAGACGTAAAGACGTAAGGACGTAAAGACGTAAAGACGTAAGGACGTATCGCACAGGGGTGTGAGGGGGGAATCTCATCACCACCACACAGCTTGCCATACGTCTTTACGTCCATAGGGGTAGTAAAAACACGTTTTTACGTACCCTAAGGACGTAAAGACGTAAAACCGTAAAACCGTAAAGACGTAAAGACGTAAAGACGTGGCGCCAGGAGGGGGGTGAGAGGAGGACCCCTCCTGGCGCAACGCCTTTACGTCTTTAGGGTATGTAAAAACGTAAATTTTTAAGTTATAAACATGAAAAGCATAAAATTTTAATAAAAAATAACTTGAATCAATAGATCAATAGATCAATTGATCATAGCTGGTTAGGAGGGTGGTTGGATGGTGGTTTCGATTTATTGATTTACCGTTTTTAGGTATGTAAATCGTAAATTTTCACGCGTTATAAACGTAAAAAAAATAAAATTAAAAAAAAAAAAAAAATAAATATATATATATATATATATATATATATATATATATAAATATATATATATATATATATATATATATATATATATATATATATATATATATATATATATATATATATATATATATATATATATATATATATATATATATATATATATATATATATATATATATATACACCCACACATATATTATCACAATACTCACCAACACTACACCCGCGAAATATTTTTGCGTTCGCGCGTGCGGGCGGGCTCTCGCGTCGGTTCCGGACCGGCGGTCGCGTTCGCGTGGGCCAAACCGAGGCTTTTGAACCCGAAGTCTTTTGAGCTGTCGACGCGGGCGGTGCAGTACACTTGAAAAGTAACGGCACTAAGATGTTCGCTTAGCTAACAAAGGCTCAGCTACTTTCGTGAAAGTAGCTCAGCTACTTTCATGGACGTGGCTACGCCTCGTACACGCACATAGTTAGGCCTAAACGTATATGGTGACGAGAACAAAGGGGGGTAGGGGATAAACAAAGGGGGGTAGGGTAAAAAATGTTCATGAATGTGTATGAGCATGTGCTCATGCACATACACACTCACTCACGTACATGGCGAATCAATAGAAATAGGGGACCCCTTCGCCAAATTAAAACGCCAGGGATGAAAAGTAACCCAAAAGGTAGCCCATGCCGGTAGGTGGCCAAATATCACTCAGGGAAGACCCTGAGTCCAGGGCTCGAGCCCTGGCCCAGCCTATAAGCTGATTACTTCATAGGGGGGTAGGGGATGAACAAAGGGGGGTAGGGTAAAAAACGCTCATGAAAGTACATGAGCATAGGGTCAAGTACACATGTACTCACGCACGTTCATGGCGAATCAATAGAAATATGGGCTGTGCCCCAGGGTAGTGCCCCAGGGTAGGCCCACAGACGCGAAAAGTACCCCAAAAGGTAGCCACTCCGGGGAGATGCCCAAATATCACTCACGTAAGACGCTGGGGTACAGGGTACCCGAGATATACCCATCCCTTTACTTTCGTATATGTATATATATATATATATATATATATATATATATATATATATATATATATATATATATATATATATATATATATATATAGTTATATATATATATATATATATATATATATATATATATATATATATATATATATATATATATATATATATATATATATATATATATATATATATTAGGGATGTACCGATAGTATCGGTATCGGTATCGGTATCGGTAGTATCGGCCATTTTGGGGGGTATCGGTATCGGTATCGGTATCGGTTAATATGGCCGATACTTGGCCGATACTTCTTACTTTTTGGGTGAAGAATTATGAGAAACTTTTAGATTCAATAATAAATCTAGTTTCGATATATAAAAGGTAGTGATGGGACGATGAATCGTCATCGTCATCGGGAAAATCGGCATATTTTTTCTCAATCGTCATCGTCCTCGTCATGGCAATTTCTGTCTATTATTTTGCCGATTAATTGAAGAAATATTACACCAGAAACTGGAGAAAGATTATGTTTCTGCATCATAATTTAAGAACTCTAAATTTAAAGTACTAGAATTTTGTATCTGTCCATGGTCTCGTATATTAAATTTTTTAAAATCAATGTTTTGAAGATACTTACTATATATTAAAATTACATAAAATAAAGTTGAAATATAAGGAACATTTATTATTTTATTATTAAATAAATCATTATTATTTATCAAGAGAAATTATTATTATTAATCAAGAAAAATTATTATTATTATTATTATTATTATTATTATTATTATTATTATTATTATTATTATTATTATTATTATTATTATTATTATTATTATTATTATTATTATTATTATTATTATTATTATTATTATTATTATTATTATTATTATTATTATTATTATTATTATTATTATTATTATTATTATTATTATTATTATTATTATTATTATTATTATTATTATTATTATTTTTATTATTATTATTATTATTATTATTATTATTATTATTATTATTATTATTATTATTATTATTATTATTACCCTAACCTTTTGCTCTTGTCTGAGACCCAGATGGATAAGAATTCATCCTCTAACTCAGGGGTGGCCAACCTTTTTCATACCATGCGCCAAATATTTTCACAGACGAGTTCAGATGCGCCATATATATATATATATATATATATATATATATATAATATATATATATGTATGTATATATATATATATATATATATATATATTACCACTTATATATATATATATATATATATATATATATATATATATATATATATATATATATATATATATATAAAGAAATCACAGAATGTGATTTCTCTATTAATTATATTTTTAGAATTCTTTGATTTAAAAAATACGGCACTAATTTCTAATATGCTTGCTGATGAAAAAAATAAAAATCAAGTAATTTAAGAAATATGAGAGAACACTACCTCACTATCACTAATAAACACAAAATTTCAACTGATGATCATTGACGATGTTTTATTACAAGGTAATTTAATATGAATTTAATATGAAATTTAATATGAATTTTGGCGGGAAAATATATTGAATATGAGTCGACGCTACAAAATAAAATGCATAAACATTACGATATTTGTTACATACTTCTTTATATCTTGCCAGATTTAACAAATTTCTGGAAATAAAATGAATTTTTAGTTTTCATTAAATAAATTTGTAAGAAATAGGCTGATGTAGCCCAGTTAAAATATAAAATCTCCCAAAAAGTAGCCCGTAGCAATGCGCCACTTATAATCATCCAATGCGCCAAGTTTGGCGCATGCGCCAAGGGTTGGCCACCCCTGCTCTAACTCGTTTAATATATCCAACTATAACTTATTTCATAATTCCCTTTAAAGTATGTGCCTACGTAAACATTAATACTCCTGTAACACGTCTCGAAAATCTCGAATCTCCTAACTTCGATGTTTTGTGGCTTAAAATCTTTCTTCCTTCTACTACAATAATCTTGTGCTTCTGCTACTGTTTTCCTAACAGAACAGATTTTCAGCCTTTTTTGGAATATCTTACTACTTCCGTCGAGACTGTTATATCTTCTCATCCTCTATATAGGGGATTTCAATGTACAGAACACTGAATGGTTGGGCTCCTCTCCTACTGATCTAGGTGGGGAGGGGGCTGAATCATTCAGCATTCTCAAAGATCTGGATCAACTAATTAAGAACCTACACACATTCCGGATTGTGCGAACCAATTCTTGAACACATATGACCTATGTTTCACCGCTAGTCCTTCTCACTATAAATACACCCCCTTCGCTCCTATTGGTAAATCTGACCATAACCTTATACTTATATTTATCTATATATTTATAGGAGATATATATATATATATATATATATATATATATATATATATATATATATATATATATATATATATATATATATATATATATATATATATATATATATATATATAAAGAAATCACAGAATGTGATTTCTCTATTAATTATATTTTTAGAATTCTTTGATTTAAAAAATACGGCACTAATTTCTAATATGCTTGCTGATGAAAAAAATAAAAATCAAGTAATTTAAGAAATATGAGAGAACACTACCTCACTATCACTAATAAACACAAAATTTCAACTGATGATCATTGACGATGTTTTATTACAAGGTAATTTAATATGAATTTAATATGAAATTTAATATGAATTTTGGCGGGAAAATATATTGAATATGAGTCGACGCTACAAAATAAAATGCATAAACATTACGATATTTGTTACATCCTTCTTTATATCTTGCCAGATTTAACAAATTTCTGGAAATAAAATGAATTTTTAGTTTTCATTAAATAAATTTGTAAGAAATAGGCTGATGTAGCCCAGTTAAAATATAAAATCTCCCAAAAAGTAGCCAAGAATTCTTCTAAACGGAAGAAGTTCTTCACTTTCTCATTTGATTTGTCAATATTCTTTCAAACGGAAGTAAATTTCCTAGCGAAATCAGGAATTTTTCTTCCATCCACAAGGTTGCTAATTTTCGGTCTTCACGTTCTTTACTTTTCTTGACTTGAGTTTGTGACGTCACATGAAATCGTAAAAAAATGTTTTTTTAATGTTTTCAAGTTTTCGAACGACTATTTTATCTTCGAAATATATTAATTATGTTATTTTCCAAAGAACTGGTGAAATATAATTATAAAAAAACTACAAACTTGAGAAATTTTATTTCTCTGTTATAATTATCATTGTTGTGACGTCACTCGAAGTGATCATGTTTCAAACATGTGTTTTTTTTAAACATATATATATATATATATATATATATATATATATATATATATATATATATATATATATATATATATATATATATATATATAGATATATATATATATATATATATATATATATATATATATATATATATATATATATATATATATATATATATATATATATATATAAGTAAACTATAACACTAAAAAATCCTAATTAATAGCCTTTATAGGCTTAGGTCTGTGCTGTAAAATGTAAACAATCTCAAAACTGAAGAATGTTCATTTGATTTTTCATCGAAAATGAACTCAAGAACGTCCTTCGATTTGGAAGAAAAACTTGCCAAATCTAAAACGCCTTAAGATCTTACAAAAAGTAGCCTGTAGCAATGCGCCACTTATAATCATCCAATGCGCCAAGTTTGGCGCATGCGCCAAGGGTTGGCCATCCCTGCTCTAACTCGTTTAATATATCCAACTATAACTTATTTCATAATTCCCTCTAAAGAGTGGAGTATGTGCCTATGTAAACATTAATACTCCTGTAACACGTCTCGAAAATCTCGAATCTCCTAACTTCGATGTTTTGTGGCTTAAAATCTTTCTTCCTTCTACTACAATAATCTTGTGCTTCTGCTACTGTTTTCCTAACAGAACAGATTTTCAGCCTTTTTTGGAATATCTTACTACTTCCGTCGAGACTGTTATATCTTCTCATCCTCTATATAGGGGATTTCAATGTACAGAACACTGAATGGTTGGGCTCCTCTCCTACTGATCTAGGTGGGGAGGGGGCTGAATCATTCAGCATTCTCAAAGATCTGGATCAACTAATTAAGAACCTACACACATTCCGGATTGTGCGAACCAATTCTTGAACACATATGACCTATGTTTCACCGCTAGTCCTTCTCACTATAAATACACCCCCTTCGCTCCTATTGGTAAATCTGACCACAACCTTATATCTCTTCATTTTATTAATACTTTCTCTCCAACAGCTCCATCCTGTCCTATGCGTTTTTTCTGGCACTTTGATCGGGCCGATTGTGAGTCTTGCGTTGCTTTTACGCTAACTATAATTGGAGTTACTGCTTTGTCTCTGAAGTTGCTTCTACTTCTGCCGATAAGGTGGGAGCTGTAATCGTTGATGGGATAAGCAAGTTCATTCCTTCTTCAACTAAATCTTTCTATCCTCAAAATCCATGGTTCGATCGTGCTTGTTCTCTGGCCATTCAGGCTTGAGACAGTGCATATCAGGAGTGGAAAAAATCTCATTCTCATATCACCCTTGCTAATTTTCATTCAGATAGACATCGTTGCAGGGATACTCTTCGACGACAAAGCAAACTTTCATTAAACGAAAGTACCCTGACCTCCTTGGTTCTCCTACTGACAAATCCTTCTGGCCTCTTGTCAAAACATCTCTAAGAACTTCTGTAAATCTGTATTTCCTCCTCTTATTCGCTCTGATGGTTCTGTTGTTAATACTCCAACTGAAAAGGCCAATCTCTTCGGCCTCCTATTTTCCTCTAACTCAACCCT
Organism: Trachelipus rathkii; assembly: GCA_015478945.1. Classification (NCBI taxonomy): domain Eukaryota; kingdom Metazoa; phylum Arthropoda; class Malacostraca; order Isopoda; family Trachelipodidae; genus Trachelipus; species Trachelipus rathkii. Next base: position 23,815 of record JABUQX010133069.1, on the reverse strand, counting down.
GGACGATTCTGGCATTCCTCTTCCTCCTCCTTCTCCTCTCAGGTGTCCTACAGGTGTGATTACATTTGATCGGGTGCATGGACTCCTGAAATCTATGAAAGTAAGAAAGGCGGGTGGCCCGGATATCATTTCTCCCCGAGTTTTGAGGGAGTGTGCTTCCGTGCTGACGACGCCCCTCGTTCAACTATATTCTCTATGTCTCAATACTAGCACTTTCCCTCAGTGTTGGAAGCACGTTTTGTCCAAGCTATTCTGAAAAAAGAAAGAGGAAGCCGCTCTGATTCTTCTAACTATCGCCCTATAGCTCTCACTTGTATTCTATCTAAGATCTTTGAAACCTTTCTCAACTCTCACTTCTTAGATCATCTGGAATCTCATTCCCTTCTTTGCGATCGCCAGTACGGCTTTCGGCGCTCGAGGTCTACTGGCGATATACTTTCCTTTTTAACGTATTTATGGTTTTCCGCCATTAGGAACTACGGGGAGACTTGCTTGGGGTGGCGCTTGACATATCCAAACATTTGACCGGGCATGGCGCGTCACTGCGCCTCCTAAGCTCCCATCCTTTGCTTCTCCTTCCTCAGGTTCTGTCTTATCTCCTACTTTATTCCTACTTTTCATTAATGATCTTCTCACCTGCACATCTAAATCTATCCACTCATATGCCGATGAATCAATCCTTCATTCTTCAACTCATTTCAATTCTGCTCCCTCTATTACTTCTAGAATTGCCTCTCGTCTTAATATTTCCGACTCTATTCTAGCTGATCTGGATAGAATTTTATGGTGGGGTCGTCTGAATCTTGTGAAATTCAATTCGTTAAACTACAAATCTCCGTCTCTAAGACACCTTCTAATTCTCCTATCTCTTTCGACGGTTCTCTTGTCTCTCCTGTTGACAGTATAAACATCCTTAGCATTAACATAAACAAAAAAAATGTCTTGGAAACCTTACATCACAACGGTTGCTAGGGCGGCCTCAAAGAAACTGGGAGTTTTGTTTAAACTGCGGGACTTTCTTCTTCTCAGTTACTCCAGCTATACAAGGGTCTCATCCGCTCTTGTATGGAGTACTGCTCTCATATCTGGGGGGGGGGGGCTCTGGTTTGAATAGGGTCAAGTAAAAGGCCAAAAGGCCTATAAACTGTTCTGTACTTTCCAGTTCACTTGACCCTCTATTTTTGCAGCGCGGTGTTGGTGCTTTATCTCTTTTCTTTAGGTACCGCAGCAGCAAGTGAACTTTACCACTAGCGTACCACGATCTTTACGACGCTTTCGTAGCACAATAGGTGCTGTCTGCACATGAGTATTGTGTCGATATTAGTAACCCAGGTTAGTTCGCCGCGGTGCTCCTTTTTCCTCAGTTCAGAATTTCTCTCCCATCTTCTGTTTCCTACTGAATTAAATCTCCTCGCTTTAAAGCCTGCGCCTGTGCTAATCTGCGTAATTTGCGCTAGATGGTGAACTTTTGTAGTGTACAACACCTCCTTCCTTGAATAGGGCTCTGTCCGTGAGTGGTGGTGATCAACTGTAATATTATATATATATATATATATATATATATATATATATATATATATATATATATATATATATATATATATATATATATATATATATATATATATATATATATATATATATATATATATATATATATATATAGAGAGAGAGAGAGAGAGAGAGAGAGAGAGAGAGAGAGAGAGAGAGAGATACAGACAGACAGACAGACAGACAGACAGACAGACAGACAGACAGACAGAGAGAGAGAGAGAGAGAGAGAGAGAGAGAGAGAGAGAGAGAGAGAGAGAGAGAGAGAGAGAGAGAGAGAGAGAGAGAGAGAGAGAGAGAGAGAGAGAGAGAGAGAGAGAGAGAGAGAGAGAGAGAGAGAGAGAGAGAGAGAGAGTGAGAGAGAGAGAGAGAGAGAGAGAGAGAGAGAGAGAGAGAGAGAGAGAGAGAGAGAGAGAGAGAGAGAGAGAGAGAGAGAGAGAGAGAGAGAGAGAGAGAGAGAGAGAGAGAGAGAGAGAGAGAGAGAGAGAGAGAGAGAGAGAAATTAGAAACAAAACCAAGATGGTAATGAATAACAGGAAAACTTCTATGTATTAATGCAGTTCTTAATGTATTTACACATTTAAATAAGAATGAAGTGAACACTATTTAATTCTTCCTTATTATAAATTTGTTAAATTTATTAAAATAATAGAAATTTTTAAAATATACTTTTTCAATTAATCGTCATCGTCAAAAATTCTTAATCGTCCCATCACTAATAAAAAGTTCTAATAAGGAATTCTTTAAGCTAGCTGAAACCCCACAAGAATGGCATCCCCGACGGTGAACCATTTCTAGAATGCACTTAAATAGCATAACCGAGGAGCTTGCTCGCGTGACAAAAAAAAAAAAAAAAAAAAAAAAAAGATTCACAGAAGTGGAAGCCGCCTTATCAGCAAACCCTGGCAACAGCACTGATAGTGACGATGGTGGCTTTTCAGCAAATAAACCTATTGAAGATGAAGAGGATTTGGATATGTTAGACTTTGATAAGTTCATGGCCGAAATTGCATTGACATCTCATTCACCTTCAAAGGAATCACACCAAGGAACCTCATCGAAAAAACTGAAGAGACATTTATCAAGGAGCAAAGATAATTTAAATTTGCAATCTGTGAAAGAGGAGATGAGGCTCTACGAAAACATGGAGTGTTGCCTACAGAAGAGAATCCTTTTATGTGGTGGCATGAAAATGGGCCAAGGTTTCCATTATTATCAGTGCTTGCAAGCAAATATTTATCAGCCCCTCCCTCATCAGTCGAGAGCGAGCGTATTTTTAGTGTAGGTGAGAATGTAAACACCCAAAAGGAAAAGGCTCTCGCCAGATACTAGTGAAAGCTTAATGTTTTTGCATCACAATTTGAGAATTTTTGAATTTGAGTATTGAATGATATCTATCTTTGTCTTAAAGGAGTATATTATTATTATGTCATGTTTGAATAATAGCGTTTTTTTATTTTCTCTTTTCAGCTGATTAAATGAGGTCTCTTCTTTCATAATTTTTATTCTTTATATTGTAGCTAGTTAAAGAATCTTGTAAATTGAAATCATGTTAAAACATAAAGCTAGTAGCTAAACTCTTTGTTTAATACTTACTGAAAATAGAAATATTTTTTGAATAAACACAAACATAAAAAGTTTTTAATATTATATTTGCATTTATTATTCCTTAAAGATACTATTTTAATTTATAAAATAAATATATTTGGTCACAACCAAATATGAAATAAATGACTAAGTATTTGTACAGGGAATGCAATCCTGAGTTGCCTAGCAGTACACAAATGTTCTATCTTATTACTGTGTATTTATTACATTAATTAAAGTATCGGTATCGGTATCGGTATCGGTATCGGCACCTAAAAAAATAGAGTATCGGTATCGGTATCGGTATCGGCCTCTTTTCTTGGTATCGGTACATCCCTAATATATATATATATATATATATATATATATATATATATATATATATATATATATATATATATATATATATATATATATATATATATATATATATATATATAGGATGTGGGGAAAAAAAAAATAAATCGACTCCCGACTCCGACTCCCAGAGTCGATATTAAAAACAACCGACTCCCGACTTCGACTCCAAGAGTCGATATTTTAAAACTGAATTCCGACTCCCGACTCCCAATGGAAAATTTCATACACACACATTTTGTACGATTATATATATATATATATATATATATATTAATATCGTTTTTATATTTGTATTTATGTATATATATATATATATATATATATATATATATATATATATATATATATATATATATATATATATATATATATATATATCTATTTTCTTTATATAGATATATATATATATATATATATATATATATATATATATATATATATATATATATATATATATATATATATATATATATATATATATATATATATTTATATATATATATATATATATATATATATATATATATATATATATATATATATATATATATATATATATAAAGCCGTTTTCGTTTTTGCATTTGTGCTTACGAAACGTAAGAAATGCTCGAGTTTGCGTTCGTTTTTGTCAAACGTACCGAAAAATCGCAAGAAATGCTCACCAAACGTAAGAAATTTCCTTAATTCTGAAAGGTTGCTATTTCCCGTGCTTGCCGAATTTAAGCACGTTCTTACGAAAAATGTAAACAAACAAGATGGCGGCTTGGTGTCTGAATTGATGAATGTTTCATTCAATAAAATCAGCTTTAAATCTAATTTTTTCCAAATGGATAAATTACTTGATCAATTACTTGTAATATAAACCATTTGTTATTTTTTTTTGTTTATTCCAAAACCACGTGCTCCATCACAACAGCTGATTCCAATTGTTTAAAAACAAAAGTAAACCTAGCACGAAATCGTGGTCGTTTAAACAAGAAATTAGTGCTAAAACTGGGCGAGCATTTCTTATCGAGCGTAAGCACAAATGACATGACAAAAACGAAAACGGTCTAAATTAATTAAAAGCAAAGAAAATACCAAAATTCATTCTATCGTAAACGCTTCGTATTATTACAATTATGATTAAAGGAGATAGAACTAAAGAAATTAGTCTCAAGTAAAGTATTAGTGGACTTGCTACTTCTATTTATCGCCCGCAGTGCCCTACTCGGCACTAATTTTTATTTTCTATCTCCTTCAGTCATAAATCATCAAATTGCTGGTCTAAGGTCCCGCATACACAAGCCTTTGTTATTTGTTCTGATTGGAAGTTTTTCCATGAAGAAATCACCTTTCTCCGTAAATTTTCTAGCTTTAGCCTTTATCCCTCAAACCTTTTTGATAAACTTGTTTACTCGTTTCTCGATAACACTTGTCGCCCTAAAACTACTGCATATGATGTTCCTAAACTTCCTGTTTATGCTCGGCTTCCCTACATTGAACCCCTTTCACTTTCAGATTAGAAACATCTTAAACAAAAACTTTCCCCAATGCAAGTTTCTTATATCTTTTATTAACAACAACTCAATTGGCAGTTTCTTTAAGATTAAAGAAAGCATCTCCATGAACTTGAGGTCACACATCGTTTACAAATATAAATGTGCTGACTGTAACATCGACTATGTAGGTCAAACTTTCCTATAACTAAAGATGCGAGCCATCAAACACATGGGCATTTCCTTTCGAACTAATCTCCCCATCTCTCAACTAGAGAATTTAGCTGTCAGAGATCACTATGACCTCAATAGGCACCCTATATATCTCTTCAAAAATTCTCCATTCTTCAAAATGCTTCTACAGATAAAGAACTTAAAAATTTGGAATCTTTATATATAAAAACACTTAAACCTACACTTAACATCCATAAGATTTCTTTGGCACTCCTGATTGCCTGAACTAATTGCCTGAATTTCGTGCAAAAACGAACACGATTTACTTTTGCTTTGCAAACAATTGGAATCAGCTGTTGTGATGGAGCCCGTCGATTTCGGATAAACAGAAATAAAAAAAATAACAAATGGTTTATATTACAAAAAATTGATCAACTATTGTGATGGAGTTTATCGATTTGGAAGAAATTAGATTTAAAGCTGATTTTATTGAATGAAATATTCATCAATTCAAACGGGCCTACAACGCCGTCATTTTTTTTGTTTACACATTTTCGTAAAAACGTGCTAAATTCAGCAATCACAGGAAATAGCAACCTTATAGAATTAAGGAAATTCCTTACGTTTGGTAAGCATTTCTTACGATTTTGCGCTAAGTTTAACAAAAACGAACGCAAACTCGAGCATTTCTTACGTTTCGTAAGCACAAATGCAAAAACGAAAACGCCTATATTAACATACAGTAGGTCAGATAGCTAGGGAAACTATCAGACAAATTGCAGATATATATTTATTTTCATCCATATATATATATATATATATATATATATATATATATATATATATATATATATATATATATATATATATATATATATATATATATATATATATATATATATATAGTATATATATATATATATATATATATATATATATATATTAAATGCAAAATTAAAAAAGAAGAAATTTGAAACTTTAATTTCTAGAAATTTTTAAATTCTCTTCGTCTGATAGCAAGGGGCTGAAAACCTCCTTCTATCAAATCTTGCTTTTCGTGAATGGTGTTGATAAGCTCAAAACCTTTCAACTACCAACACCACCTTGCAGCAATGCGGGACATGGTACGTGATATATATATATATATATATATATATATATATATATATATATATATATATATATATATATATATATATATATATATATATATATATATATATATATATATATATATATATATTTATATATATATATATATATATATATATATATATATATATATATATATATATATATATATATATATATATATATATATATATATATATATATATATATATATATATATATATATATATATATATAGAGAGAGAGAGAGAGAGAGAGAGAGAGAGAGAGAGAGAGAGAGGAGAGAGAGAGAGAGAGAGAAATCAATTTAAAGACGCAAAATGTGTGGTATCGGTTAAAGGTATCGGCAAAATTTTACCGATACCGATACTCCTACTCAAAATTGCCGATACTGATCCCGATACCTCATCATCCGCGGACGCCAAAAAATCGACCTATGATGCATCACCAATATATATATATATATATATATATATATATATATATATATATATATATATATATATATATATATATATATATATATATATATATATATATATATATATATATATATATATATATGTATATGTATGTATATATATATATATATATATATATATATATATATATATATATATATATATATATATATATATATATATATATATATATATATATATATATATATATATATATATATATATATATATATATATATATATATATATATATATATATAAAGGTCAATATCTCTGCATCATTTAAGCCAAATGTTTATTTGGGCGGTAGGGGATGAACTACTGGTTTCTCAAGAAAAATATTAGCGTATTCGGACTCAGGAAGAAAAAATACCATAGAAAATGTTAAAATATCGCTGGAAAAAGTTTTTCTTTTCTTTTAATATAAGGAAAAATTAAAAATAAACAATTTAAATTGGCTACAAACAAATGTCAAAATAAAAAAATGTACGTCTTTTATAATAAAAATTCAATTAAGTTTTTCCAAATTTTTGTGTGAAAAGTTTATACAAAATTGTTTTGGGAGTCGAAAGGAGTCGTTTTTTTTAATCGACTCCCGACTCCGACTCCCGACTTTTTGGGAAATCGACTCCCGACTCCGACTCCGACTCCGACTCCGACTCCTTACCCCTTGAAAACGCTCGACTCCCGACTCGACTCCCGGGACTCCGACCTGACCTGACTCCCACTCCTCATTCATATATACATATAATATATATATTATATATATATATATATATATATATATATATATATATATATATATATATATATATATATATATATATATATATATATATATATATATATATATATATATATAGAATGTGTGTCATTATACTGCAATTTAGGGGTTTGTTTTCGACGGGGGGAACAGAGGGGGGACGCTTATAACCCTGTATTGGAGGGGCGGGAGGAACTCCCATGACACCCAAATACCAAAAGCGGAGGTTCCGGAGACCCTCCCGGAGGGGGGGAAAGTCCTACCCTGTCGTTCCCCAGAAGGCCGAGAGACCAGTACTCTTTGCATTTTTGATGTTTACCATTGTTTTTTTTTTTTTTTTTTTTAGTTATATATATATATATATATATATATATATATATATATATATATATATATATATATATATATATATATATATATATATATATATATATATATATATATATATATATATATATATATAACCTAACCTAACCTAACCTAACCTATATGTAAATATTATTATTATTATGAAACAAAGATTTTCCTTATATATATATATATATATATATATATATATATATATATATATATATATATATATAACCCATAATATATATATATATATATATATATATATATATATATATATATATATATATATATATATATTATATATTATATATATATATATATATATATATATATATATATATATAACCTAAGGTCATATATATATATTTATACGTATATATATTATACTTACATGCATACATACATATTTATACACATGCATCTTCATACATAGACCGATATATATATATATATATATATATATATATATATATGTCAGAGTGTCTAAAGCTGACATCATGTAACTCGAGAATGGCAGCACCTACAGTAAAACAAATTATATATTTGGAATCAGCGGAAAATTTTAAGGGGTTTTTATTTTTTTTTTTTTTTTTTTGGCATTTATTCGTCGGAAATATTTAAAAAAATTTCCCTTTTAGGGGGCTCGAGCTGACGGGGGACAGAGGGGGAGGACGAAGTCCCCCCGTCATCCACCGTGAGGCCGAGAGACCCGACATCTGCCATCTTTGCTGTTTTACTCTACGGTATCTCTTTTAGTTAAAAAAAGAATAATTTTACTTCCTTTTACACTCTGCGTATTACTTTATATATATATATATATATATATATATATATATATATATATATATATATATATATATATATATATATATATATATATATATATATATATATATATATATATATATATATATATATATATATATATATATTTGAGCTGATGCAGCAATATAATTTAAATAACGAGGATAAAGTCTTTGTAACGGAAATCGACATCATTAACGTACATGAATTCTGTCGTGTTCGTTTATGCAAGTATATTTATGTGTGTGTGTGTGTGTGTGTGTGTGTGTGTGTGTGTGTGTGTGTGTGTGTGTGTGTGTGTGTGTGTGTGTGTGTGTGTGTTTTGTTCTTATAGCCTTTACATACAGGAATGAATACATAAATTCAGCTGCATATTTTTAATTTATTCTAGAGGAAATATTTAGGAGTGAGAACAAAGAATTTGAATTAATCATTTCATCCGAAATTGATAACCCAATTTCGTCAAAGCTTACATAGCATATTCCTGTTTTTAACCTTTTTGCGCTTCACCAGTACGTTCAAATAAATTTTTTCCTCCTTTTATTAATTACAATTATAAATTCAAAATATTTTATTTGCTTAAAATTTACATTCAAAATAGATTGTACGCGTATATAATTAGGGATTTTTGACTTTTTGTTGGAATAATTACATTATATGGAATAATGGAAATGATTTTCCTTTTCCAATTTTTAAAATGCAAATATTAGCTATTCATTAAAAGCTCAAATATTAATAATATTTTAAATTTTGTTAGGACCGGTACTAATTCTAATTAGTAAAACCAAAAGTTTAATAAGAATTTGAAACCCTCAATCCAGCCTGATTAAGCAAACAACCTAAATTAATCCTAACTCAATACTAATGGAGTAAACCACTTATAAATTACTCATATCTATATATATATGATATATTTTACTTTAGTAAATTATTCACTTAACTTTTAAATTACTCAATCTATTATAATGAATCATACCGTAATATATAGTTACCTCAACATATATATATATATATATATATATATATATATATATTATATATATATATATATATATATATATATATATATATATATATATATTTATATATATATATTTCATATATATTATATATATATATTATTACATATATATATATATATATATATATATATATATATATATATTATATATATATATATATATATATATATATATATATATATATATATATATATATATATATATATAAAAATACTTATATATTATATATATATATATATATATATATATATATATATATATATATATATATATATATATATATATATATATATATATATATATATATATATATATATATGATATATATTATATATATATATATATATATATATATATATATATATATATATATATATATATATATATATATATATATATATATATATATATATATATATATATATATATATATATATATATATATATATATCAAACAACCTACTAATTTAATTTTTCATTTATGAGTAAAGGTGTTTTAAATCCATTTACACCCGAAACACATTTCCCTTTGAATAAATTAACAAAACGTAAATATGTTTCTTTATTTTGGTGGTATTTACAAGTAAGAAAATTCCATTTTCCGGAGCCTGTAATTGATTTTGCCAAACGTAAGATGCTTAAAAATTAACGATTCTATTAAATATTTACATCTTTTAATAGTTAAAAGTTTTTTATCCTGTTCGTCCCCAATTAAAATCTATTGTTACTTATCATATATATTAACATTATATTAAAAAATAACCTAAAAAAAACAAAACAAAAATCCTGACGGAGGCGTAAAACATAACTTTATATATATATATATATATATATATATATATATATATATATATATATATATATATATATATATATTTATATATATATATATATATATATATATATATATATATATATATATATATATATATATATATATATATATATATATATATATATATATATATATATATATATATATATATATATATATATATATATATATATATATATATATATATATATATATATATATATATATATATATATATATATATATATATATATATATATATATATATATATATATATATATATATGCACTACTCCTTTAAAAGGAAGTTACATAAAAAGACATGATATCGAAAATCGCCGAACGCTACTCGTGCAGCCCTGCAGTGTCACGTGTTAGCTAAAACTCCAATAGAAAGAGAGCGAGAGTTACCACAAGTTGCTTTTTTTTATCATGTTAATTTTTATATGTTAATTTTTCTTAATTTTTTTAAGGGGCTTGAGCCGATGGATAAGTAAACTAAAAATGAACATCTTTTGCACCAAAAAAGAAATGGTCGGAAAAGGTAAAATATTTTTGTCTAAAAATTAAAATGATTTTATAATATCATAACACAAAGTATAGTTCGAAATTTGAACCATATGGGTTTTCAGAAATATTTGTGATAATATAAACCATATTGTGCTTAAATTCATTGTTGGTCGCAGTATATATATATATATATACATATATATATTATTATATATATATATATATATATATATATATATATATATATTATTATATATATATATATATATTATTATATATATATATTATATATATATATATTATTATTGTAGACAGTATATATATATGATTATATTATATGTGTCTTCTTATATATTATTTTTATATTATTATTATTATTATTGAAAAAAAATATATATATGTATATATATTTGTATATATATATATTATAAATTATATATATATATATATTATATATATATATATATATATATATATATATATATATATATATATATATATATATATATATATATATATATATATATATATATATATATATATATGCACTACTCATTTAAAAGGAAGTTACATAAAAAGACATGATAGGGAAGGGGAGGGTGAGGCTGAAGATTGGACTGAGCCAAGTAGAAACCCTGGAACCTGGAGACCAAATCCCTAGCAACTTTACATCGATGCTCTTTACCCTCAGGAGTATTGTTTAACATTTTTAACTTCAATTAAATATTTTTTTTGCGAAGCTAATGTACAAAATTCGCAAGTAAACTAAAAAATGAACATCTTTTTGCACCGAAAAAAGAAATGGTCGGAAAAGGTAAAATATTTTTGTCTAAAAAATAAAATGATTTTAAAATATCGTAACACAAAGTATAGTTCGAAAATTGAACCATATGGGTTTTCAGAAATACTTGTGATAAATATAAAACTATATTGTGCTTAAATTATTGTTGGTCATAATAGTTCCAAGGTTTAAAATGCAAATATTTTATGGTTAACTTCCATAAAAGTTAAAATAACCATTTTGTCTACCCCCACTGTTGAAGGCTGTCATTTCCCGTCAAATCCATCTTACCTACCCACCTACCTACTATATATAAACAAACTTATCTTTGGGGTTACTGAAACGAAGTTTACTTGGGGTCTGGGTTCGCTTTTGGCTATGTAACTTTTCGGTTTTAACCAACAAAACCGGAAATGGTCATAATTTCCTTAGTTTTCAGCAAATTTAGACCAAATAAAGAGCAAATTGAAGTTTTTCTGACCCCTGAAACGTCGATTTTGGGTGTTCTGTGTCTCTTTGGTTTATATTGTATTTTTATTTTTTGAGAAACCATATTTTTGACAAAATAAAGTAGCTCATGTCCTACAGTTTTTGTCGAATGACTTTTGAACTATAGGAAGAATGGCCTGTTACATAAAAAATGGCTGGAACCGTTTTTTGAAATTTGAAGCCAGTTCTCGGCAATGGTCAAATGTTCAAACCAACTTTCTTGGTTCTGAAAATGAAAGATTTGCCATTTTTTTTTCTGGTCATCCGATCAACATAAATTTTCCGGGTTTCTGTGGTCGAGGAAGATATACATTTTTTTATTTAGATTTAATTTCTTTGTATATTATATGAAAAGGTTGCCTAATTGACATGGATCAAATTCTTCATACAAAATTTTTTTGAATTTTTCTTATAGAGCTCTTGAATTTCTTTGAAATTCTTTGAAAAAGGCTGCATCTTCATGATTATAAACTCCCTTGGAAAGATTTCCTCTTCTACGAATGACCAGAAAAAAAATTATTGCAATTTTTCACCTTAAAAATATGCTTATATTTTTGTTTTTGATAATTGAAAAATTAGGATATTGTTTATTTTCTACTTGAATCCATCAATGTAGAATTTCAGGGACATTATAGTCAGGGGAGATTTTTTGGTATTATCAAAAATATCGTAAAATTCCCCAATTTTTTTTTGTTTTTTTTTTTTTTTTTTTTTTTTAAATTTACCCATGCCCAGAGGCAAAACTGTTATATATAAATTAGAAATTTTTGTAGTATCCCCCGACTAAGAAGCATTGATATTTCTTGTTGGTCGAATGTTTCGAAACAATTTCATCGTGTCGGAATGATTCGAAAAATATCATGCAATTTTTCTTTTTTTCCAGACAAAAAGTTGAATTTGAATTCGACCATTGTTGAGATCTGGGGTCAAAAATCAAAATTCGTCCAGCAAATTTTTTTAGGTATATATAATTATTATATATATATATATATATATATTATATATATTATCATATATAATATTATATAATATTTAATTTATATTATATATATATATTATATATTTATAGTAATATATATATATATAATTATATATATAAGATGTATAACTTAAGTTTCTTTCTGACCTATCGATATTTAAGTTTTAAAATCGAATATTCGAAATGTGTAATCGATTAATACCCAAGATACCGAGATCTAAATTATTCATAGAAACAGTAATATACTGCATATATGATTATTATATATATATTATATTTTTATTATATATATAGATATAATATATATATATTTATATATTTATATATATAATATATATATATATACATATATATATTCTATATATATAGTATAATATATATATATATTTTTATATATTATATATTATTATATATATATTATTATATATATTATTATAATATTTATATATATATATATTATTTTATATATATAATATATATAATGTTATATACTATATATATATATATATATATATAGTATAATATATATATATATATAGTATATATATATATATATTATATAATCATAATCTATATATTACTATATATTATATATATATAAAGATGGAACTTCATGAGTATTATTCAAAAAAAATACTACGGATATATAATTATGGTCATAAATTGTTTTTACTGTGTTTAGTGAAGTTGCGGTATTTTTTTGTTCCAATTTTTCTGAAAATTATGGATTTGAAGGATTTATTCTAAATTTGTGAGAATGATTATATCGTGTTAAGCAATGCTAATTAGTTTGAACTAGGATTAACAAAGGTTTGTGAAGGTCACAAAGAATGTGATTACCAAGTAGGAGAAAAGTTAATTTTTATTGTACTAGTAAACATTTTGGCTCGAAGTACTGTTTCTCCCAAAATATTTTTTTCAATTAATTACTTGTCCTACAATGATGCCCTTTTAATTATGTATTCTTTTTACAGTACGACACATTTCAAGGGTAGTAACTATTAGATGTAGTGGACCAACATTAATTTTAGGAAGTGGATTAATTTAATTGGTTTAATGTATGTAATAGGCCCGCCTCTAGAAGAGCCACAAGCCATATCTCAAAAACTACAATAGCTACAGGAAAAGGAAACTTTTTGGAATCCTTGTAAATTTTTGTTAGGCAAATTAAACAAAATAAAAAAATAAAAAAAAAACAAAATTGCTTTTTTTGGGGGGGGGAGCTAGAGCGCTGGGACATAGTATATAATATATATTATTTGAAGTATTTACACGGCAATTTAGGGGGCTCGAAGGACGGGGAAACACAGGGGGGGACGTTCTTCCATACCCCTTAGGGGAGGAGCGGAGGAACCCCGCGACACCCCAAATACCAAAGAGGGGGTTCCGGCGACCCTCCGGAGGGGAAATAGTCAACCCGTTTATGTTCCGGTGAAAGGCCGAAGAGACCCCGACTCCTGCCATCCGGGCGGTTTACCCTTGAGGTATTCTTTAGTTAAAAAAAAACAACAAAAATATTACTAGAAAGGTATATTTTACGAGTAACGTATAAAAAGTCTCTAATAGGCTTTCTAACTCATATTACTATACTTATTAACAATAATTTTGTTTTATTTTCCGCACTAAAATTGTACCAGATTCCAGCACTGTATTCCTCTTTACCGGTAGCTGTATGTTATTTTGGATATGGTTGTGGCTCTTCTAGAGGCTGGATATATATATATATATATATAGTATATTAGATTTGATATATTATTAGTATAATATATATTATATATAAATTATATAATATATATATAGATATAGTATTATATATTCTACCAATAATTCCGGTATCGATTTTATAGTTTCGATATATCGAAATCGAAGGTCAGAAAGAAATTAATTTTACTATATATATATATTGTATATAGTATATATGATATAAGATATATATAATATATATATATATTGATATTCTTATATTATATATATATATATATATATATATATATAGTATATATATATATATATATATAAATATTACAATTAAATATTAATGTCCTAAACAATAAATCAATAGAACTCAACCATTTCCTCAAAAAAATATAATATCCATTCCAAACTCAATAAATAATTTAAACCGGTTAGCACCCACTCCCTTACGTTTTATGGTTACGCGCCATCTACCCCTCCCACCCCTAAACCTCCCTTCTAACACTGATAAATACAACATTACTTCCACAAACACCAACTTCCGACACCTCCACTTTATTACCAAACTCACTGATAAAATCCCAATCCTGTTCCATCCTCCTGAACAAGACCATCTATAATATCTTCAATCTCTATATTCGCCACCCCACTTCCCCAACCCCCCAAACAACCTCACACCCCCACTACGTCCTTTATCCACATACCCAAATCTCATCCTCGGAGGAGATTTTAATGTCCACCACACTGCCTGGTATAAAGACTACCCTTCTGACCCCCGAGACAACCATATCATTAACGAATTAGAATCCCTAAATATCCTTAATTCAAGTACCCAAGTCAACCAATCCCGTACTTCCCCAGACGTCACATTCTGTTCCCCCTCCCTACACCACTTACTAACATGGGACACTATTACTGACCTACAATCGGAACACCTTCCTATTCTTATATCAGTAGTATAGGGTGGTAAACTAACCGCCAAAATGTTGCAAGGCAATGTTGCATGCAATGTTGCAAATGTTGCAAGCAACATTCGCAAAATTGGTTTTTAGGTTTTATACTCAACGTTAGGATTGTAAGGTCGATGAGAAAGAATTTAATTTCTGGAAGACCGTTTTCGGAGTTTGCCCTAAAAGGGGCGTGTGCCCAAAGGGGTTTTGGTTCCTAGAAGATTTAAAATGGATCGAGAGATATTTTGGGATGTCCAATTCGATTTACGAGATCGATTACCCTAAATCAATGTTAAATCGTCTTTCTATGTGCTCTGGTTGGCTTTTTACATTGAAAAATATAATCGAAAAAAAATTATTTAAAATTAATTCGATATATCGCTGTAGTAGAGGATGAATATTGCTGGTCGATAAAAAACCATAAAAAGGGGGGAGGGGTAATAAAAAAAAACCAAAAAAAAACATAAAAAAATTTTTTTGAATTTTTTTATATAAAAAAAAAAAAAAAAAAAAAAAAAAAAAAAAAAAAAAAAATTAAAAAAAAAATTAGAAAAAAAATAAAAAAATAAAATTAATAATAATAATAATAATAATAATAATAATAATAATAATAAAAAAAATAATTTTAATAAATAAATAAATAAATAAATAAATAAATAGTTTGCGCGATGGTATCTATTTTCAGTTGTCTGTTTGTACAGCCGCCATCTGTCTGGAATCGAGGTTTTGTGCGCTTGCACCCCTTCGGAGAAGGGGGCTGGTTCCTTCCAGATAGGAAATTTTCTTAGAAGAATGAAATATGGATAATGTATAGAAGAGGTTGAACGAATTAGGATGTAATAAGATGGAGGAGACGGAGGAGAAGGAGTCGGAGTCGGGGGACCTCCTCGGAGTTCTGAAAAAGAAGAAAAAAGAAAGAAAAAAGAAAGAAAAAAAAGAAACTGAAAAAAAGAAGAATTGCACGGAGTGCAAAACAGAAGAGGAAGAAGGAGAAAGAAGGAAGAAGAAAGGAGGAAGGATGAAGAAAGAGGAAGGGCGTTCACCATATAACGTACAATATATATATTATATATAAATATAATTATATAATATGGTATTATATATGTTTTTAATAGAGAATATTATAAAATATATATATATATAGTATATTTATATAACGTTCCATAGCACACCTGACACTGCAAAGTCGAGCGTACAACTGAAGAATGCTTTCGGTCTTAACGTTGAGAACGATGTAAGCCTAACGACAAGTCTAATCAATAAGTGACAGCTGCATCTATCAATTAAACATGAAAGTAACCCTAATGATAGGCTTAACGACTCCAAGGTATTGGGAAATGTATCTTTCAGATTTATACAAATGATAGGCCTAACTGCTAAATGAACACCTGCTTATATCATCTCAGACTGAATTTTAACCATCTCTCCCTGTATATAATGGGCCGATCACCATATTCGGCACAATTATATAGCAATCTTTGCACAAAGAGTTATATATAAGTCTATCTCTATTTTCTATTAATACAGCCTTTACTGGTTCACTGATGGATTATGTTCACAAATATGCAAGCCGTTTATTGTAGTTGCATTTTACCAAAAAAAAAGGGGATAAACCCATTTTTTTTAAAAGGGGGATGTTTTTAAGGGGGGGGGGGGGGAAAACTTTTTTTAGAGTATTTGTTTTCTATTTTTTTTTCCCCAAAAAACATCCTTTTTCATTTCTTTTTATAGCGTCTAAAGATATTTTTCCTGTAGAAACATTAATTTTATTTTTATTTATAGTTTAATTCTGTACTTTGTACTTTGTGTTAATTAATCATATAATTTTTAAAACCATTCATTTTTTTAATTTGTGTTTATTTTTATTTTAATTTTTAATTTATGTAATATATTTTCAAAAACGAAGGATTATTTTTAAATTTTAATGTTAGATTTATTAGCGAATAAGTAATTATGTTCAACAAATTATTATTTTTTAAGTAAGAAATATAAAGTGTTAAATTTTGATTTATTTATATTTTACAATTGATTTTTTATCTCCTTTATTGAAAGTATAGTTTTCTTCCCCTTTTTTTAACATTTTGTTTTACTAAAATTTTATGCTTTCATGTTTAAAACGTTAAAATTTACGTTGTTTACATACCTTAAAGCAATAAGTCAGTAAATCAGTAAACCAAACCAACCACTCTATCCTCACTCCCTTCCATGATCTATTGATCTTTGATCTATTGATCTATTTGATTCAAGTCATATTTTGTATATAACACAAAACTTTTATTATTTTTGGTTTGTTCTTTAAACATTGTTTTTACTAAAAACTTTTATGTTTTTCAAGTTTATAACTTAAAGATTTACGTTTTACATACCAAAACAGTAAATCAGGTATCAGTTAATCGGTAATCAGTAAGCCAGTAAATCAAGTAAATCAGTAAAGCAGTTAAATCAGTTAAATCAGTAAATCAGTTAAGCAGTAAATCAGTATCAGTTAATCAACCAACCACTCTATCCCTCCTACCCTCCCATGATCTTTGATCTATTGATCTATTGATCTTATGATTCAAGTCATTATTTTGTATAACATACACAAAACTTTTATTTATTTTTGTTTTGTTTTTTTTAAATTTGTTGACTAGTCCTTTATGTTTTTCATTTTTAATTTAAAAAATTCTACGTTTTATACCCTAAAGAGGTAAATCAGTAAATCAGTAATCAAACCACCATAGCACCCCATCCTGATCTATTGAGTCTATTGATCATTGATCATCCATAATTTTGTATAACATAACATGAAAATCAAATTCTTGATAAATTTTTGTTAAAAATGTAAAAGTTTAATTGATACCCTAAACGTAGAATCAGTAAATCGTAAATTTAAGCCACCAAACCCACCCTTCCCATCCCCACCGTGACTA
>JABUQX010133069.1:0-2500 GCA_015478945.1 Trachelipus rathkii | reverse complement strand
GCAGGCGGGAGGAGGCCACAACATTTGCCATTCTTAACGCAAACGATCTGGAACGTGTATATAGGGAACCTACATATTCCAGTCGCCAATAAAACCAATTTTGGAATACGTTGTTTATGTTTCACCCTCTCCTTCTGGTTATAAATACATAATTTCTCCTCCTATTGGTAACTCTACCACATCTTGTAGCTCTTAATTATAATACTTTCTCCAGCAGCTCCTCCTGCCCGTAAACTAATGTCTGCACTTTAACGGATATTGGGGGATTGCGTTGTTTTTTGGCTAACTACTCTTGGAATGAACACTAGCTTTGACTCGGGGGATACTTCGGGTCACCGCTGAAAAGGAAGGCACCGTACATCACTGAAGGGATGACCAGGTTCATGCCATCTTGCAACTATATCTTTCTCTCTCCAATCCATCGGTTCGATGAGAGCTATGTTCCCGCGCCATGTCAGGAGAGAGCATGCGTAATCGGGATGGAAAACTTCGTTCCCCTACACTCTACTAATTTTAGTTCTGGCTCGGATCGTGCAGGGATACTATCGTCAGGCTAAGGCGTACTTTCACTAAAAGAAAGTACGAAACCTGCTTGGTTCTCCTATTGATAAAATTTCTGGCCACTTACCAAAAACATCTCTAACAACTGTGAATTGCCTTTCCTCCCTTAATTCGCTCTGACGGTTCTGGAGCTAACTCTCCTTCTGAAAAGGCCAAATCTCTTCGGCTTCTTTTTTTTCGCTTTTCTTTCCCGATTCTGGCATTCCTCTTCCTACTCTTCTCCTCTCAGGTTTCCATGTCTTTACCTGTAATCACATGATCGTGTGCGTGGGATCCTGAGTTCTATTGAACTTCAGGAAGGTTAGTGGCCCGGATGCATTCCCCCGTGTTTTGAGGAGTGTTGCTTCCGAGCTTGACGACGTCCTCGTGCAACTTACTCTCGTATGTTTTAATATTAATATTTTTACATCTGCTGGAAGCGCGCATTGTCCAACCGATCCCGAAAAAAGTAGCCGCTTTGAGCCTTCAAACTATCGCCCTATAGCTCTACTTGTATTCTATCTAAATCGTTGAAACTATTTTTACTTCTCTTTCCGGGAGCATCTGGGAGTTCATTCTCTTCTTTCAGATCATCCAGATGGCTTTCGTCGTTGGGTGGGATCAACTGGTGAACATACTTTTCTATCTTAGCTATTTATGTCTTCGCCCTTAGGGACCATGGGGAGTTTTGCGTGGTGGCACTTGACATATCCAAGGCCTTTTGACCGGTTTGGCACGCGTCACTTCTCTAAGCTCCCCTTCCTTTGGGTTTCTCCTCCTCTTTGCTTACTTTTGTCTAGTTTTCTTTTTGATCGCCCCATATCAGCACTCGTTGGAGGGAGCGTCCTCTTCCTCCTTTCCTGTTAAACTGTGGTGTCCGCAGATTCTGGTCCTATCTCAACTTTATTCCTTACTTGTTCATCAACGATCTCTCAGCTGACGTTCCAATTCAATACACTCTCAATATGCCGATGAGTCAGCTATCCATCTTCCACTCATTTCATCTGCTCCCTCTTTTGTTTCTAGAGTTGCCTCTCAACTTCAGCTTTCCAATTCTGTTCTTGCCGATCTGGATGGGATTTCCCGGTGGGGTCACCGCAACCTTGTAAAATTCAACTTCTTTACAACTCAACTTCTTTACATCTCCTCTCAAAAACACCTCCACCTTCCTAATTTCCTCTCGACGGCTCTAACGTCTCACCTGTGATAACATAAACATTCTTGGTCGTAAATAAACACATTATTCTTGGAAACCTCATGATTTTCATGTTCTAATGGTGGCCTCAAAGAAAGCTCGGAGTTCATGTTCAAGTTGAGGGAATTTTTCTCCTCTGCACAGCTATTTCGTTATATAAGGGCCTTATTCGCCCTTGTATGGAGTACTGTTCTCATATTCGAGGGGGGGGACTCCGGCTCCCCTTAATTGGTAGGGTTGGTCTAAGCTAAGAGACTAATGAAACTGTCCCCTACTTTCAAACCTCTCTCGACCATATGTTCTGCAGGACCGTAACTATTGGCGCTCTATCTCGTTTTTATAGGTACTACAGCGTGGCAGATGCTCTGGAAGTTGAACCTCCCGCATTCCACCACTCTTGCGTCGCCCTCGTAACACAAGAAACTCTTTGCCTTCTTCTGTTTTTCATACTGTATTTAATCTTCTCTCTTTAAAACCCACGTCTTCGCTCGCCTGAGAACTTTGCGTTAGACTGGCGATTGGGTGGGTTTTACAATGTTTCATTTTCCGCCCCCTTCTTGTGAAGAGCCCAGCCCGTGAGTGGTGGTCATCTTATAAATAAATAATGAATAATAATAAATAATAATATAATAATAATAATAATAATAATAATAAGAATTATAATATATATATATAATAATAATAATATAATAATAATAAAAAAAGCGGCCAAAAGTTAAATTTAAGGTCAAACGCACTATTTATGTAATTTAGTCTGATAGGTTG